>JASIRB010000121.1:0-22876 GCA_030323885.1 Branchipolynoe longqiensis | reverse complement strand
CATGCACACACACGCATACACATAAACATGCGCACATAAACATGCACATGCACACATGCACATAAATACACACACATGCACACACACATATGCACGCACACACACATAAGCATGCACACATGCACATAAACATGCACACACATGCATGCACATGCACACACACATAAACACACACATGCATGCACGCATGCACCCGCACACACGAACACATCATACACATGCACACATGCACACACACCAACGCACACACACATAAAGACATGCACATGCACACGCACATGCAAACACCAACATAAACACACACACGTATAACCACACACGCCAACATAAACACACACACACACGCACACGCACACGCACACACGCCAACATAAACACTCACACACTGAATAAACACTCGGTGGCAGTAATGCCTGCTCAATGTACAGCGTGTCTCACAAAACATAATGGATATTAACGCCAATGGCAAACTGTTTCCATGAGAACTGGTTTGAAATGGGACACTAAGACTCGATTTGACACTTTTAAGTTGTTTGTTTTCATGAATGCCCTCACGACATCTAAATTGAACTGTGGATCGCCATGTATGTTGACGTGTTTTGTTTCCAGATATAGTTCCCTTCACGCCTCCCGAGTGGAGAGTTTCCGTGGAGAGTTCCGTTCGGTGCAGATTTGCAGTTAGTTGTGCTTAGAGGACTATGTGGTGTATAATTTATTATACAAGTATGATTCTAGCACAAAGAGGACTATGTGGTGTATAATTTATTATACAAGTATGATTCTAGCACAAAGAAGACTATGTGGTGTATACTGTATTATACAAGTATGATTCTAGCACAAAGAAGACTATGTGGTGTATACTGTATTATACAAGTATGATTCTAGCACAAAGAAGACTATGTGGTGTATACTGTATTATGCAAGTATGATTCTAGCACAAAGAAGACTATGTGGTGTATAATTTATTATACAAGTATGATTCTAGCACAAAGAAGACTATGTGGTGTATAATTGATTATACAAGTATGATTCTAGCACAAAGAGGACTATGTGGTGTATACTTTATTATACAAGTATGATTCTAGCACAAAGAAGACTATGTGGTGTATACTGTATTATACAAGTATGATTCTAGCACAAAGAAGACTATGTGGTGTATAATTTATTATACAAGTATGATTCTAGCACAAAGAAGACTATGTGGTGTATACTGTATTATACAAGTATGTTCTAGCACAAAGAGACTATGTGGTGTATAATTTATTATCAAGTATGATTCTAGCACAAAGAAGACTATGTGGTGTATAATTTATTATACAAGTATGATTCTAGCACAAAGAGGACTATGTGGTGTATAATTTATTATACAAGTATGATTCTAGCACAAAGAAGACTATGTGGTATATAATTGATTATACAAGTATGATTCTAGCACAAAGAAGACTATGTGGTGTATACTGTATTATACAAGTATGATTCTAGCACAAAGAAGACTATGTGGTGTATAATTGATTATACAAGTATGATTCTAGCACAAAGAAGACTATGTGGTGTATAATTGATTATACAAGTATGATTCTAGCACAAAGAAGACTATGTGGTGTATACTTTATTATACAAGTATGATTCTAGCACAAAGAAGACTATGTGGTGTATAATTTATTATACAAGTATGATTCTAGCACAAAGAAGACTATGTGGTGTATACTGTATTATACAAGTATTATTCTAGGACAAAGAAGACTATGTGGTGTATAATTTATTATACAAGTATGATTCTAGCACAAAGAGGACTATGTGGTGTATAATTGATTATACAAGTATGATTCTAGCACAAAGAAGACTATGTGGTGTATAATTGATTATACAAGTATGATTCTAGCACAAAGAAGACTATGTGGTGTATAATTTATTATACAAGTATGATTCTAGCAAAAGAAGACTATGTGGTGTATAATTGATTATACAAGTATGATTCTAGCACAAAGAAGACTATGTGGTGTATAATTTATTATACAAGTATGATTCTAGCACAAAGAGGACTATGTGGTGTATAATTTATTATACAAGTATGATTCTAGCACAAAGGCGGGTATTATCTGTGATTGGGATAATACCTATTTCTCATAAGAGCTACTCATATACGCTACCAATTATTGGGAAACGCGAATGTGCACACTATGGTTGTCAGCTACTCATTGTTATGTGCAGGTCACACAAGTATCCGACTTAATGGAGCTTCTTCACATCTATGTTATCTTCTGTCTTCTTTTGCTCCCCACCACCCTGTGTGGTCGAGTAGCTATGTTACATAACCTCCCCATGCCTGTTGAACGAGGCTAGCAGTGCTCAGAAAGAGGCTTGTCATCTCAGAACGGGCTAGCAGTGCTCAGAAAGAGGCTCGTCATTTCAGAACGAGGCTAGCAGTGTCCAGAATGAGGCGCCGTCATCTCAGAGTGAGGCCAGCAATGCCTAGAATGAGGCTCGTCATTTCAGAACGAGGCTAGGAGTTCCCAGAACGAGGCTCGTCATTTCAGAGTGAGGCCAGCAATGCCCAGAATGAGGCTCGTCATCTCAGAGCGAGGCTAGCACTTCTTAGCAGTGCCTAGAACGAGGCTCGTCATCTCAGACGAGTCAGAGCGAGGCTGGTAAATCAAAGCGGAGTTGACAAGTTATTGTAACGCAGAGGTCGCCCTCCAATAACCCTGCAACCGCCACTACCCTACTCACCGCACCCACACACCCACACACACCCACACACACGCATCCCCTCACCCCGTGCAACCGCCACTACCCTACTCACCGCACCCACACACCCACCTACCCACAGGCATCCCCTCAACACCCCCTCCCTCCACCCCACGCACCCTGCACCCCACGCACACCCCCTCCCACACGACCCCCGCTTCCCCGCATCACCCGCCCGCTGACACCTCCAATCACCCTCACCTGCGCCCTCTCCCACCTTCCACCCTCCCCCACCCTCCCCCACCCTCCCACCTCCACCCACCCTCCACGTTCCGCCCACCTCCAATCACCCTCACCTGCGCCCTCTCCCACCTTCCACGCTCTCCCCACCCTCCCACCTCCACCCACCCTCCACGTTCCGCCCACCTCCAATCACTACTGCCCCCCCCCCCCACCACCACCACCTTCACACCCTCGTTGCCTTTCACCGCTGACCCTGAAGCCACCAGGGGGCGCGCCACGCTTTGTTGGCTGTGCGCATGCGCCGGCCCGTGCCGCGCTAAGTGTGGCCCCCGCGGTCTGTAAAGGCATTCGGTGTGGAATCAGAGACCTCCCCTTTACCCGCGCTCTCCCACCTCGGCGCCACTCTCCTACCAGCGCCACCGCCAGGGCCACGGTCTGCACTCTCCAAGCAGCGTCCGACTGGTGTCTGTTGGGGGGGGGGGGGGTGCTGATCATTCATGGTGCTGGGGGGGGGGGGGTTGAGTAGTCTGTGTGGGTACGGGGGGGTGCACCTTGCGGTGCAGTGTGCTGAGTGGACTATCTACATGGGTTGTATTGGGGAGGGGTGTATACGGGGTGTGGGATGTATCAGGTGGGGGTGTGGGTGGGTGACCTACATACTTCATGCACGGCCCGCAGTTAGCGGTGCCTCCCATGATGGCCGCCATCTGTAACTACACAACGCCCTTCAACATCTGTAACTAGTGTAAGCACCAACATCAGATGCCTCCCGTGATGGCCGCCATCTGTAACTACACAACCTCCTTCCACATCTGTAACTAGTGTAAGCGCCAACATCAGATGCCTCCTGTGATGGCCGCCATCTATAACTACACAACGCCCTTCCACATCTGTAACTAGTGTAAGCGCCAACATCAGATGCCTTCTGTGATGGCCGCCATCTATAACTACACAACGCCCTTCCACATCTGTAACTAGTGTAAGCGCCAACATCAGATGCCTCCTGTGATGGCCGCCATCTATAACTACACAACGCCCTTCTACATCTGTAAATAGTGTAAGCACCAACATCAGATGCCTCCCATGATGGCTGCCATCTATAACTACACAACGCCCTTCCACATCTGTAGCTACTGTAAGGGCCAACATCAGATGCCTCCCGTGATGGCCGCCATCTATAACTACACAACACCCTTCCACATCTGTAACTACTGTAAGGGCCAACATCAGATGCCTCCCGTGATGGCCGCCATCTATAACTACACAACACCCTTCCACATCTGTAACTACTGTAAGGGCCAACATCAGATGCCTCCTGTGATGGCCGCCATCTATAACTACACAACGCCCTTCCACATCTGTAAATAGTGTAAGCACCAACATCAGGTGCCTCCCGTGATGGCTGCCATCTATAACTACACAACACCCTTCCGCATCTGTAAATAGTGTAAGCACCAACATCAGATGCCTCCCATGATGGCCGCCATCTATAACTACACAACGCCCTTCCACATCTGTAACTAGTGTAAGCACCAACATCAGATGCCTCCCGTGATGGCCGCCATCTATAACTACACAACGCCCTTCCACATCTGTAACTAGTGTAAGCGCCAACATCAGATGCCTCCCATGATGGCTGCCATCTATAACTACATAACACCCTTCCACATCTGTAACTAGACAACGTCCTTCCACATCTGTAACTAGACAACGCCCTTCCACATCTGTAACTAGTGTAAGCACCAACATCAGATGCCTCCCGTGATGGCCGCCATGTATAACTACACAACCTCCTTCCACATCTGTAACTAGTGTAAGCACCAACATCAGATGCCTCCCGTGATGGCCGCCATCTATAACTACATAACACCCTTCCACATCTCTAACTAGACAACGTCCTTCCACATCTGTAACTAGACAATGCCCTTCCACATCTGTAACTAGTGTAAGCACCAACATCAGATGCCTCCCATGATGGCTGCCATCTATAACTACACAACACCCTTCCACATCTGGAACTAGTGTAAGCACCAACATCAGATGCCTCCCGTGATGGCCGCCATCTATAACTACATAACACCCTTCCACATCTGTAACTAGTGTAAGCGCCAACATCAGATGCCTCCCATGATGGCTGCCATCTATAACTAGACAACACCCTTCCACATCTGGAACTAGTGTAAGCGCCAACATCAGATGCCTCCCGTGATGGCCGCCATCTATAACTACATAACACCCTTCCACATCTCTAACTAGACAACGTCCTTCCACATCTGTAACTAGACAACGCCCTTCCACATCTGTAACTAGTGTAAGCACCAACATCAGATGCCTCCCATGATGGCTGCCATCTATAACTACACAACACCCTTCCACATCTGGAACTAGTGTAAGCACCAATATCAGATGCCTCCCGTGATGGCCGCCATCTATAACTACACAACACCCTTCCACATCTGTATCTAGTGTAAGCACCAACATCAGATGCCTCCCATGATGGCCACCATCTATAACTACACAACGCCCTTCCACATCTGTAACTAGTGTAAGCGCCAACATCAGATGCCTCCCATGATGGCTGCCATCTATAACTAGACAACTCCCTTCCACATCTGTAACTAGGGTAAGCACCAACATCAGATGCCTCCCATGATGGCCGTCATCTATAACTACACAACACCCTTCCACATCTGTAACTACTGTAAGCACCAACATCAGATGCCTCCCGTGATGGCCGCCATCTATAACTACACAACGCCCTTCTACATCTGTAACTAGTGTAAGCACCAACATCAGATGCCTCCCATGATGGCTGCCATCTATAACTAGACAACACCCTTCCACATCTGTAACTAGGGTAAGCACCAACATCAGATGCCTCCCGTGATGGCTGCCATCTATAACTACACAACACCCTTCCACATCTGTAACTAGGGTAAGCACCAACATCAGATGCCTCCTGTGATGGCCGCCATCTATAACTACACACCGCCCTTCTACATCTGTAACTAGTGTAAGCACCAACATCAGATGCCTCCCGTGTATTTACGGTTAAACTCAGTCAAAGCCCGGCCGTGTTTAGCAGGAAGCAGCAGGAGGCCACAGGGGGCGCCACTCAGCACCTGCCTGTGGGGGTGGGGGCGGGGGGGGGGGGGTGAACAGCAGTCAAGTCACTGAACATGTATGTCTGTATATGTGTATGTCTATATACGTACACATACATAGACGTACACATACATATACATATATAGATATGTATGAAGAGTTCAGGTGCAAAACCATCTAAACGCCATCCAAAAATGTTTAAATACAAGTTTTTACCTGCAAATATTTTTCATTCTCACTGATTTCATTTTTCATATGATCACATGTGTATGGAGGAATGAACACAAAAGTAGGAATCTTGAAAAAATGTACTTGCTGAAGGTTTGATTCCAATGTTTATCTCCATTTTGGGATTGACGTTCACGTGATTTTAAACCTGAACTCTTCACACACATGCCGCCCCCCTATTGAGCCCCAGTCGAGCCCTGGTTCCGGAGTCGGCTCTTAGAGGAGACCTCTGCTGGGAGAGTGTCGCGCGTCGCTGGTGTTTGTGTGTGTGTGTGGGAGGGGGGGATAAGGGGGAGGCGCCACCCCCCTCAGAGGGAAAAAGGAGAAAATAGAAAGTAGCCGATGTTTATCTGCGTCCAATCTGCCCCACGCGCCGGGTCACGTGACCACACAGCCTCTACACACACAATGGGGCGCGCACAGGTACAGCACACAGACAAAGTCACACACGAGGGCACACAGACACACAGACATACAATAGGGCACACACAGACACACAGACACATACACACACGAGGACACACACAGACACACACAGACACACAATAGGGCACATACAGGTCCATCACACAGACACACACACATGAGGGCACACACAGACACACAATAGGGCACACACATACACATGCATGCAAACACAGACACACACAGACATACACTAGGGCACAGAGAGGTACAGCACACAGACACACACGAGGGCACACACACAGACACACACAGACACACACAGACACACAATAGAGCACACACATACACGCAGAGACACACAATAGTGCACAGACAGGTACAGCACACAGACACACACATGAGGGCACACACAGACACACTCATGCAAACACATACACACACAGACATACACTAGGGCACAGAGAGGTACAACACACAGACACACACATGAGGGCACACACACAGACACACACATACACACAGACATATAATAAGTCACAGAAAGGCACAGCACACAGACAGACAAACACACCCAGACACAGACAGACACACACTAGGGCACATACAGACACACACAGACACACATACACACAGACACACAGACACACAGTATAGTTCATACAGGTACAGCACACATACACAGACACACACTAGGGCCCACACAAGGACACACACAGACACACACACAGTAGAGCACATACAGGTACAGCACACATACACATACACACCCTAGGGCACATCCAAACACATAGTAGGACTCATATAGACACACACTAGGGCACACACATACACACAGTAGAGTTCATACAGGTACAGCACACAGACATACATAGACACACACAGACAGACACAAGGGAACATCCAGACATGCACATACAGGTACAGCACACATACACACAATAGGACCACATGCAGGTACAGAACACTCAGACACACAATAGGACCACATACAGGTACAGCACACATACACACAATAGGACCACATACAGGTACAGCACACATACACACAATAGGACCACATACAGGTACAGCACACAGACACACAATATGACCACATACAGGTACAGCACACAGACACACAATAGGACCACATACAGGTACAACACACAGACACACAATAGGACCACATACAGGTACAGAACACTCAGACACACAATAGGACCACATACAGGTACAGCACACATACACACAATAGGACCACACACAGGTACAGAACACATACAGACAATAGGACCACATACAGGTCCAGCACACATACACACAATAGGACCACATACAGGTACAGCACACAGACACACAATAGGACCACATACAGGTACAGAACACTCAGACACACAATAGGACCACATACAGGTACAGCACACAGACACACAATAGGACCACATACAGGTACAGAACACTCAGACACACAATAGGACCACATACAGGTACAGCACACAGACACACAATAGGACCACATACAGGTACAGCACACAGACACACAATAGGGCCACATACAGGTACAACACACAGACACACAATAGGACCACATACAGGTACAGCACACATACACACAATAGGACCACATACAGGTACAGCACACAGACACACAATAGGACCACATACAGGTACAGCACACATACACAGACACACATCGCTCTGTGCCAGCAGACGGTGTTCGGACACAAAGACACACTGACACACTAACATGCTAACACAGACACAGACACAAACATGTGGTGTGGGGTTGGTGGTGTGGTGGTGTTGGGGTGGTGCTACAGGTACAGACACATACACAGACACACAGACATACATACATACAGACATACAAACACACATACATGCAGACATAAACACACAGACATACAGACACACTGACACAGACACATACACACTAACACAGACACACAGACACCCTAACACAGACACACTAACACAGACACACTAACACAGACACACTAACACAGACACACTAACACAGACACAGACACAGATACACATACACACAGACACACAGACACAGACACACTGACACACATATACATACACACACAGACACACAGACACAGACACACTAACACATACACATACACAGACACACTAACACATACACAGATGCGCAGACACAATCAGACAGACACACAGGCACAGACACACAACACACACAGACACACTAACACAGACACACATCCACAGATACAGAGACACACATATATACATACACACTAACACAGACACAGACACACTGACACAAATATACAGACACAGACACACAGACACAGACACACCGACACAGACACACAGACACACATACACACTAACACAGACACACTAACACAGACACACAGACACACAGACACAGACACAGACACATCGCTCCGGGCCCGACTTGGGCGGGAACTCGGGTCCGATTGTCTTCTGCGTGTCGAGGTGTCATGGCCGCTCGGGCTGACTCCAAACGTCCGCAGTGACCCCTGGCGGGCGACACCTGACCCCGACGCCCCCTGGTGGCGGCGGACAAAGTGCCCGTTTCCCAGGGGTCAGCGCGCGCGTGGCTTTGTGACTGGTGGCGACGTGCAGCGGCGGTCAGCGGATCTACAGCCATTTACTGCATTTACTGCACTTACTGCACTTACTGCACACACCGGCGACCTCTGGCGGCGCTGAACCCCACAGCGCCACCAACCGGATCCCCGCACACTGCGCCGGGTCGCGGGTTAAGTGGCCTCCCCGACATGCGCCGAGCGCCGCCTGTAGGCACACACAGGAATCAATCAGCCTCAGTGCAAGGCCAGCGTCACCGGTGTGGCGGTTTCAGCGTGTTCCCGTGCTCAGACCTGTCCCGTTGCTTCTGCGCATGCGCGGATTTCGCATCAACTCGGATCACCCGAGACACTGATTGGCGCATGCGCACATCCTACAAACTCGGGTCGAATAATCGAATACGCTTCTCCGCGCTCGGGTGGACAATTTTTTTTTTTTTTAAATAACCGATAAAAAATACAGCAAAATAGGATTTAAAGTATTTTATGATGGCCTAGTTTACCTTTATTTCCATTTAATTAAACTAAGTTATTCTTTTTTTGCACACGGCACGTGTATTTGTCGACTCCATTCGCCGTGTTCTATTTGAAATTCTGACGACTGGGATGACCCGAGTCGCCCGGGTAGTGTTAATCGATTACGGCCATGTTTATTAGATTCTGACGCATGCGCAGAAGCGAGGTACACGTCTGAGCACGTGAACACGCTGAAGCCGCCACACCGGCAACCAACCACAGCAGACGACATTCGCCACCCAGCGGCGGGCGAAGGGTTAATGGGGTCAGAGGTCACGAGGTTGGGCTGCGCGTGGAGGGTGGAGAAGGTGATCTCTGGGATATCTTACTAACAACTAACCTGGTGTAAAAGTGAAGGACCGGCGCACAGACAATGGCGTCTTACTCTTAGTAAATATTGGCCTTTGTCACCATGTTCATCACGTGACACCTCTGGTGGCACCGCGCGCAGTGGCCGAATCGGTAGAGCGATGGCCTCACTTGCGGGAGGTCAGGAGTTTAGTTACAATTCGAGTAAAAAGTGATAGTATTAGGCAGCGACATTGTCATACAATGAGTGTTTCAGAAGTGACAGTATCAGACGGTGACAGTGTTACACAGTGACAGGTTCAAACTGGGAGTGTCAGACAGTGACAGTGTCAGATGGTGACAGTGTTACACAGTGACAGATTCAAACTGGGAGTGTTAGACAGTGATAGTGTCAGGCAGTGACAGTATCAGACGGTGACAGTGTTACACAGTGACAAACTGGTAGTGTCAGACAGTGACAGTGTCAGGCAGTGACAGTATCAGATGGTGACAGTGTTACACAGTGACAGGTTCAAACTGGGAGTGCAAGACAGTGATAGTGTCAGGCAGTGACAGTATCAGACGGTGACAGTGTTACACAGTAACAGGTTCAAACTGGGAGTGTCAGACAGTGATAGTGTCAGGCAGTGACAGTATCAGACAGTGACAGTGTTACACAGTGATAGGTTCAAACTGGGAGTATCAGACAGTGATGGAGAATAATTAAAATGGCCATTGTTTTGAAAGCTGACTAAGCGTCTTAGTGCCGGTGGGCTGCGTCTCGGTGTCGACTGTTTCCCTGCAGGTCCCCGAGGCTGGCTGAGGGCCGGTGTCGACTCTTTCCCCGCAGGTCCTGGAGGCCTGTTTCCCCACAGGTCCCAGAGGCTGGCTGAGGGCCGGTGTCGACTGTTTCCCCGCAGGTCCCCGAGGCGGGCTGAGGGCCGGGTTTGACTGTTTCCCTGCAGGTCCCCGAGGCGAGCTGAGGGCCGGTGTCGACTGTTTCCCCGCAGGTCCCCGAGGCGGGCTGAGGGCCGGGTTTGACTGTTTCCCTGCAGGTCCCCGAGGCGATCTGAGGGCTGGCGTCGACTGTTTCCCCGCAAGTCCCGAGGCTGGCTGAGGGCCGGTGTTAACTGTTTCCCCGCAGGTCCCCGAGGCGAGTTGAGGGCCGGTGTCGACTGTTTCCCCGCAGGTCCCCGAGGCGGGCTGAGGGCCGGGTTTGACTGTTTCCCTGCAGGTCCCCGAGGCGAGCTGAGGGCCGGCGTCGACTGTTTCCCCGCAGATCCCCGAGGCGAGCTGAGGTCCGGTGTCGACTGTTTCCCCACAGGTCCCCGAGGCTGGCTGAGGGCCGGGTTTGACTGTTTCCCCGCAGGTCCCCGAGGTGAGCTGAGGGCCGGCATCAACTGTTTCCCCACAGGTCCACGAGGCGGGCTGAGGGCCGGGTTTGACTGTTTCCCTGCAGGTCCCCGAGGCGAGCTGAGGGCCGGTGTCGACTGTTTCCCCGCAGGTCCCCGAGGCTGGCTGAGGGTCGGTGTCGACTGTTTCCCCACAGGTCCCCGAGGCGAGTTGAGGGCCGGTGTCGACTGTTTCCCCGCAGGTCCCCGAGGTGGGCTGAGGGCCGGGTTTGACTGTTTCCCTGCAGGTCCCCGAGGCGAGCTGAGGTCCGGTGTCGACTGTTTCCCCGCAGGTCCGGGTGTGGTTTCCCGCAGGTCCCCGAGGCGAGCTGAGGGCCGGTGTCGACTGTTTCCCCGCAGGTCCCCGAGGCTGGCTGAGGGCCGGGTTCGACTGTTTCCCCGCAGGTCCGCGAGGCGAGCTGAGGGCTGGCGTCGACTGTTTCCCCACAGGTCCCCGAGGCGAACTGAGGTCCAGTGTCGACTGTTTCCCCGCAGGTCCCCGAGGCGAGTTGAGGGCTGGCGTTGACTGTTTCCCCACAGGTCCCCGAGGCGAGCTGAGGTCCAGTGTCGACTGTTTCCCCGCAGGTCCCCGAGGCGAGTTGAGGGCCGGCGTCGACTGTTTCCCCGCAGGTCCCCGAGGCGAGCTGAGGGCCGGGTTCGGCACAGCCTCCCCTCAGCATCACTTCGGCGCGCACACACGCGGCCTCCAGTGAGACGACAGGCTGGTGCATCCGGGGGTGGAGATTACAGGTGGAGTGAGTGTGTATGTGTGTGTGTGTGGGGGGGGGGGGGCTGATCCCCGGTGCCGCCCCGTGCTCGACAGCAGCACCATTTAGCACGGACTCACGGACAGCTCCTAAATGCGCGGGTCTGATTAGCTGCGTCTGCTGACACCCTATTTAGGCGCGGGCCCGAGATCCTTTTAACGGAAAGTGTAAACCCCAAAGAGCGTTCCTTAATGGGCTGAGTAGGGAAACCTGACGGTGTGTAAGTAATCAGCCCAATACGGGGCAGGGCGTGTCCTCATGAGGAGCACACTCAGGAGCACATACAGGGCCACACTCAGGGGCACAGTCAGGGGCACACTCAGGGGCACACCCAGGGGCACACTCAGGGGAACACTCAGGGGCACACCCAGGGACACACTCAGGAAAACAGTCAGGGGCACACTCGGGGGCAAACTCAGGGGCACAGCCAGGGGAACATACAGGGGCACAGTCAGGGGCACACCCAGGGGCACAGTCAGTGGAACATACAGGGCCACAGTCAGTGGCACATACAGGGGACAATCAGGGGCACATACAGGGCACACTGAGGGGCACACCCAGGGGCACAGTCAGGGGAACATACAGGGGAACATGCAGTGGCACACTAAGGGGGTACACTCAGTTGTCTCTAGTTGTCTCCAGTTGTCTCCAGTTGTCTCCAGTTGTCTCCAGTTGTTTCTAGTTGTCCCCAGTTGTCTCCAGTTGTCTCTAGTTGTCTCCAGTTGTCTTCAGTTGTCTCCAGTTGTCTCCAGTTGTCTCCAGTTGTCTTTAGTTGTCTCCAGTTGTCTCTAGTTGTCTCTAGTTGTCTCTAGTTATCTCTAGTTGTCTCTAGTTGTATCCAGTTGTCTTTAGTTGTCTCCAGTTGTCTCCAATTGTCTCCAGTTGTCTTTAGTTGTCTCCAGTTGTCTCCAGTTGTCTTTAGTTGTCTCCAGTTGTCTCCAGTTGTCTCCAGTTGTCTCTAGTTGTCTCCAGTTGTCTCCACTTGTCTCTAGTTGTCTTGAGTTGTCTCTAGTTGTCTCCAGTTCTCTCTAGTTGTCCCCAGTTGTCTCCAGTTGTCTCACGTTGTCTCCAGTTGTCTCCAGTTGTCTCCAGTTCTCCCCATTCTACAGGGTGCCGGGTGCCAGGTGCCTGACAACAGGATCCACACAGCCGGCCGGGTATCAGCGGACAGTGGGATCCACACAGCTGGCCGAGTAACAGCGGAGAGTGGGATCCACACAGCCGGCCGGGTACCAGCGGACAGTGGGATACACGCAGCCGACCGGGTACCAGCGGACAGTGGTATCCACACAGCCGGCCGGGTACCAGCGGACAGTGGGATCCACACAGCCAGCCAGGTACCAGCGGACAGCAGGATCCATACAGCCGGCCGGGTACCAGCGGACAGCGGGATCCATACAGCCGGCCGGGTATCAGCGGACAGCGGGATCCACACAGCCGGCCGGGTACCAGCGGACAGTGGGATCCACACAGCCGGCCGGGTACCAGCGGACAGCAGGATCCACACAGCTGGTCAGGTACCAGCGGACAGCGGGATCCATACAGCCGGCCGGGTACCAGCGGACAGCAGGATCCATACAGCCGGCCGGGTACCAGCGGACAGCGGGATCCATACAGCCGGCCGGGTATCAGCAGACAGCGGGATCCACACAGCCGGCCGGGTAACAGCGGACAGCGGGATCCACACAGCCGGCCGGGTACCAGCGGACAGCATTATCCACATAGCCGGCCAGGTACCAGCGGACAGCGGGATGCATACAGCCGGCCGGGTACCAGCGGACAGTTTACTGACAGCCCGCTCTCTACCAGCTGCAGTCAGGTGCCTCACACCACGTGACGCCCTCTGCCGGTCTTTGATCTCACCCGTCATTTGTGTACAGGTGTAAATCAAAACTCTCATCACTGCCCGCCCGCAGCCGCCTCCACCAGCCTCGCGCCGTGCTGCGTGTGTACGCGTGTGTGGTGTGTATGTGCGTATGTGTGTATGTGCGTATGTGCGTATGTGCGTATGTGCGTGTGTGTGCACGTGCGTGCGGCGTATGTGTGTGCATTTGTGTGTGGTGTGTATGTGTGTGTGCATGTGTGTGTGCATGTGTGTGCGTGTGCATGTGTGTGCGTGTGTGCGTGTGTGCATGTGTGCATGTGTGTGTGTGGTTTGTGTATGTGCATGTGTGCATGTGTGCGTGTATGCGTATGCGCGTGTGCGCGCGAAGGGGGGTGTGGGGAGTGAAGGCGCGCCTATCTGAGCACCGCCTCCCGTCACCACCCCAACTACTAGGTGTCGGCGCACATCTGACAGTGCCGCTGAGGGGGGGGGGGGCGTGGGTGAGTGAGTGAGTGAGTGAGGGAGTGAGGGAGTGAGTGAGTGAGTGAGGAAGGGAGTGGGTGAGTGAGTGGGTGAGTGAGTGGGTGAGTGGGTGAGTGAGTGGGTGAGTTGAGTTGGATGAGTGGAGTAGTGGAGTTGGGTGATGAATGAGTGGTAGTGGGTGAGTTGAGTGAAGGCGGGGAGTGAGTGAGTGAGGAAGGGAGTGGGTGAGTGAGTGGGTGAGTGAGTGGGTGAGTGAGTGGGTGAGTGAGTGTGTGAGTGGGGGAGGGAGTGGGTGAGTGAATGAATGGGTGAGTGAGTGAGTGGGTGTGACTGAGTGGCGAGTAAATGGGTGAATAAGTGGGTGAGTGGGTGAGTGGGTGAGTGGGTGAGTGAGTGAGTGGGTAGAGGCATTGTGAGTGGGTGGCTGATTGCAGGCGGCTAGTTCCAGGCCGTTAGTTGCGGGCATCTGGTTGCAGGCGGCTGGTTCCAGGATGTTGGTTGCAGGCGGCTAGTTCCAGGCCGTTGGTTGCGGGTGGCTGGTTGCGAGCGGCTGGTTCCAGGATGTTGGTTGCGGGTGGCTGGTTCCAGGCCGTTGGTTGCGGGCGGCTGGTTGCGGGCTGGTTGCGGGCTGGTTGCGGGCTAGTTGCGGGCTGGTTGCGGACTGGTTGCGGGCTGGTTGTGGGCTGGTTGCAGGCTGGTTGCGGGCTGGTTGTGGGCTGGTTGCGGGTTGGTTGTGGGTTGGTTGCAGGCGGCTGGTTGTGGGCTGGTTGTGGGCTGGTTGTGGGCTGGTTGTGGGCTGGTTGTGGGCTGGTTGCGGGCTGGTTGCGGGCTGGTTGCGGGCTGGTTGTGGGCTGGTTGTGGGTTGGTTGCGGGCTGGTTGCGGACTGGTTGTGGGCTGGTTGCGGACTGGTTGCAGGTTGGTTGCAGACGGCTGGTTGCAGGCTGGTTGTGGGTTGGTTGTGGGCTGGTTGCGGCTACTTGTGGGCTGGTTGTGGGTTGGTTGCAGACTGGTTGCGAGTTGGTTGCGGGTTGGTTGCGGGCGGCTAGTTGTGGGCTGGTTGTGGGCTGGTTGTGGGCTGGTTGCGGGCTGGTTTCGGACTGGTTGCGGGCTGGTTGTGGGCTACTTGTGGGCTGGTTGTGGGCTGGTTGCGGGCTGGTTGTGGGTTGGTTGCAGGCTGGTTGCGGACTGGTTGTGGGCTGGTTGCAGACTGGTTGCAGGTTGGTTGCAGATGGCTGGTTGCAGGCCTGTTGTGGGTTGGTTGCGGGCTGGTTTCAGGCTGGTTGCGGGCTGGTTGTGGGCTGGTTGCGGGCTAGTGGCCCTGGTCACAGTTTCTGGTGCCGACTTGTGACCGAGCGTTCATGGTGGCCGTATAGCACTGCCGTACTTGGATGCAGTGCCATCAGCACCATGCCCCGATATATGGCTCAACAACATTACCCTCACACTGACCAAACTACTCCTTGCCCTATCCTAATGATGTAGAGTGCCAAGCTAGGAAGTGAAAATGATTAAGTTTGTAAAAGTTTTGTTTGACGCCCTAATCGCTCACATCATACCGCCACCAGCAGGCAAAGGCTGCATTATATCGGTGAGGTAGACAGATGGGTTAGGTAGGACTAGTCTGTGACGTAGGACTGGTCTGTGACATAGGACTGGTCTGTGATGTAGGACTGGTCTGTGATGTGGGACTGGTCTCTGATGTAGGACTGGTCTGAGACATAGGAAAGGTGTGTGACATAGGACTGGTCTGTGACGTAGGACTGGTCTATGACATGGGACTGGTCTGTGATGTAGGACTGGTCTGTGACGTGGGACTTGTCTCTGATGTAGGACTGGTCTGAGACATAGGAAAGGTCTGTGACATAGGACTGGTCTGTAACGTAGGACTGGTCTATGACATGGGACTGGTCTCTGATGTAGGACTGGTCTGTGACATAGGACAGGTCTGTGACGTAGGACAGGTCTGTGACGTAGGACAGGTAGGTGACGTAGGACTGGTCGCTGATATAAGACTGACCCGTGACACAGGGACGAGGCGGCCTGTGTTGTCAGTTTTGTTTTAACTCTGCAGGATTCCGCTGCGCGGAGCACTGCGAGGCCGGTCACGTGGCCTGTTACGTCACGTTTGCCGCTCTACGAGACGAGATCACCCGCGGAGATTACCTGGTCCCGGCACCCACCCTTAACGGCGTGATACGGCAGCGGGCCTTTGTGCTGCCCTCAAGTGGCAACAACGGGCGTTAGCCGGGTTCTTTGTACCACAATACGCGCAGCAAATTGAGACCTGGACACTGTCCACACCAGGTACACAAAGTGCGACCTGAACACACACCTGGTGGACAAAGTGTGACCTGGACACACACCTGGTGGACAAAGTGAGACCTGGACACACAACAGGTACACAAAGTGAGACCTGGACACACACCTGGTAGATAAAGTGAGACCTGGACACACAACCAGTACACAAAGTGAGACCTGGACACTGTCCACACCAGGTACACAAAGTGCGACCTGGACACACACCTGGTAGACAAAGTGCGAGCTGGACACACACCTGGTAGACAAAGTGCGACCTGGACACACACCTGGTGGACAAAGTGAGACCTGGACACACAACAGGTACACAAAGTGAGACCTGGACACACACCTGGTAGATAAACTGAGACCTGGACACACAACCGGTACACAAAGTGAGACCCGGACACTGTCCACACCAGGTACACAAAGTGCGACCTGGACACACACCTGGTAGACAAAGTGCGACCTGGACACACACCTGGTGGACAAAGTGAGACCTGGACATACAACAGGTACACAAAGTGAGACCTGGACACACACCTGGTAGATAAAGTGAGACCTGGACGCACAACAGGTACACAAAGTGAGACCTGGACACTGTCCTGTACACACCAGGTACACAAAGTGAGACCAAAATACGCGCAGCAAATTGAGACCTGGTCACTGTCCACTCCAGGTACACAAAGTGAGACTTGGACACTGTCCACACCAGGTACACAAAGTGAGACCTGGACACACACCTGGTAGACAAAGTGAGACCTGGACAATGTCCACACCAGGTACACAAAGTGAGACCTAGACACAAAACAGGTACACAAAGTGAGACCTGGTCACTGCCCACACCAGGTACACAAAGTGAGACCTGGACAGTCTCCTGTCCACACCAGGTACACAAAGTCAGACCTGGTCAGTGTCCATGCCAAGTACACAAAGTCAGACCTGGACACTGTCCTGTACACACCAGGTACACAAAGTGACACCAAAATACGCGCAGCAAATTGAGACCTGGTCACTGTCCATACCAGGTACACAAAGTGAGACCTGGACACTGTCCACACCAGGTACACAAAGTGAGACCTGGACACTGTCCTGTCCACACCAGGTACACTAAGTGAGACCTGGTCACTGTCCACACCAGGTACACTAAGTGAGACCTGGACACTGTCCACACCAGGTACACAAAGTGAGACCTGGACACTGTCCACACCAGGTACACAAAATGAGACCTGACACTGTCCACACCAGGTACACAAAGTGAGACCTGACACTGTCCACACCAGGTACACAAAGTGAGACCTGGACCCTGTCCTGTCCACACCAGGTACACTAAGTGAGACCTGGACACTGTCCACACCAGGTACACTACGTGAGACCTGGACACTGTCCACACCAGGTACACAAAGTGAGACCTGGACACTGTCCACACCAGGTACACAAAATGAGACCTGACACTGTCCACACCAGGTACACAAAGTGAGACCTGACACTGTCCACACCAGGTACACAAAGTGAGACCTGGACCCTGTCCTGTCCACACCAGGTACACTAAGTGAGACCTGGACACTGTCCACACCAGGTACACAAAGTGAGACCTGGACACTGTCCACACCAGGTACACAAAGTGAGACCTGACACTGTCCACACCAGGTACACTAAGTGAGACCTGGCACTGTCCAGGCGTGTTGGTAAAGCGGACTGGCCTCTTTGATCCACTTTTGTTCTTCACAAATCCTTAAGACTCTCCATTATCAGGAGAATGCAATCTGCCAACAAGAGGAGACAAGAGGAGGGAATAGAGAGTGGTGGAATGGGGGGGACACAAAGGGAGGGGATAGAGAGTGGTGGAAGGGGGGAGGACACAAAGGGAGGGGGATAGAGAGTGGTTGGAAGGGAGAGGACACAGAAGGGAGGGCATAGAGAGTGGTGGAAAGGGGGAAGGACACAAAGGGGAGGGGATATAGAGTGTGAAAGGGGGAGGACACAAAGGGAGGGGATAAGAGTGGTGGAAGGGGAGGACACAAAGGGAGGGGATAGAGAGTGAGGTGGAAGGGGGAAGGGTGGAGGGAATAGAGAGTGGTGAAGGGGGAGGAGACAGAGGGGAGGGGATAGAGATTGTGGAAGGGGGGAGGAGGAGGGGATAAGATGGTTGAAGGGGGGAGGAGGAGGGGATAGAGAGTGTTGAAGGGGAGGAGACAAGAGGATGGGATAGAGAGTGGTGAAGCGGGGAGGAGACAAGAGGAGGGGTATAGAGAGTCGTGATGGAGGGGAGGAGGGATATAGAGAGTGTTGAAGGGGGAGGAGGGGATAGCGAGTGGTTTGAAGGGGGGAGGAACAAGAGGAGGGGATAAGAGTGGTGGAAGCGGGGAGACAAGAGGAGGGGATAGAGAGTGGTGGAAGGGGGGAGGAGACAAGAGGAGGGGATAGAGAAGTGGTGGAAGGGGAGGTGGAACATGAGGAGGGATAGAGAGTGGTGGAATGGTGGGGGGAGGAGGGATAGAGAGTTGTTGAAGGGGAGGAGGGATAGAGAGTGGGTGGAAGGGAGAGAACACAATGGAGGGGATAGAGAGGTGGTGGAATGGGGAGGAGACAAGAGGTGGGGATGGAGAGTGTGGAAGGGGGGGGAGGAGGAGGGGAATAGGAGAGTGGTTGAAGGGGGAGGAGGAAGGGATAGAAGTGGTTGAAGGGGGAGGGAGGAGGAGGGATAGAGAGTGGTTGAAGGGGGAGGAGGAGGGGATAGAGAGTGGTTGAAGGGGGAGGAGACAAGAGGATGGGATAGAGAGTGGTGGAAGGGGGAGGAGGAGCGGATAGAGAGTGGTTGAAGGGGGAGGAGACAAGAGGATGGGATAGAGAGTGGTTGAAGGGGGGAGGGAGAAAAGAGGGGGGGATAGAGAGTGGTGGAAGGGGGGAGGAGACAAGAGGGGGGGATAGAGCGTACAGGAAGGGGGAGGCACGGGATACTGAATTTTTTACTACTGAATTGTTATCACGTGATCATGTAGCGCTGTGGTGCTGTGTACGTACCACCTGATCATGTAGCGCTGTGGTGCTGTGTATTTACCATGTGATCATGTAGCGCTGTGGTGCTGTGTATGTACCACGTGATCATGTAGCACTGTTGTGCTGTGTATGTACCATGTGATCAAGTAGCGCTGTGGTGCTGTGTATTTACCATGTGATCATGTAGCGCTGTGGTGCTGTGTATGTACCACGTGATCATGTAGCACTGTGGTGCTGTGTATGTACCACATGATCATGTAGCAGTGTGGTGCTGTGTATGTACCATGTGATCATGTAGCACTGTGGTGCTGTGTATGTACCATGTGATCATGTAGCAGTTTGGTGCTGTGTATGTACCACGTGATCATGTAGCGCTGTGGTGCTGTGTATGTACCATGTGATCATGTAGCACTGTGGTGCTGTGTTTGTACCACATGATCATGTAGCACTGTGGTGCTGTGTATGTACCATGTGATCATGTAGCACTGTGGTGCTGTGTATGTACCATGTGATCATGTAGCACTGTGGTGCTGTGTATGTACCACGTGATTATGTAACACTGTGGTGCTGTGTATGTACCACATGATCATGTAGCAGTGTGGTGCTGTGTATGTACCACATGATCATGTAGCACTGTCGTGCTGTGTATGTACCACGTGATCATGTAGCGCTGTGGTGCTGTGTATGTACCACATGATTATGTAACACTGTGGTGCCGTGTATGTACCACGTGATCATGTAGCAGTGTGGTGCTGTGTATGTACCACATGATCATGTAGCACTGTGGTGCTGTGTATTTACCACGTGATCATGTAGCACTGTGGTGCTGTGCATGTACCATGTGATCATGTAGCACTGTGGTGCTGTGCATGTACCATGTGATCATGTAGCACTGTGGTGCTGTGTATGTACCATGTGATCATGTAGCACTGTGGTGCTGTGCATGTACCACGTGATCATGTAGCACTGTCGTGCTGTGTATGTACCACGTGATCATGTAGCGCTGTGGTGCTGTGTATGTACCACATGATTATGTAACACTGTGGTGCCGTGTATGTACCACGTGATCATGTAGCAGTGTGGTGCTGTGTATGTACCACATGATCATGTAGCACTGTGGTGCTGTGTATTTACCACGTGATCATGTAGCACTGTGGTGCTGTGCATGTACCATGTGATCATGTAGCACTGTGGTGCTGTGCATGTACCATGTGATCATGTAGCACTGTGGTGCTGTGTATGTACCATGTGATCATGTAGCACTGTGGTGCTGTGTATGTACCACGTGATCATGTAGCACTGTGGTGCTGTGTATGTACCACGTGATCATGTAGCGCTGTGGTGCTGTGTATGTACCACATGATCATGTAACACTGTGGTGCTGTGTATGTACCATGTGATCATGTAACACTGTGGTGCTGTGTATGTACCATGTGATCATGTAGCACTGTGGTGCTGTGTATACCATTGATCATGTACACTGTGGTCTGTGTTACCAGTGATCATGTAGCACTGTGTGCTGTGTATTACATGGATCATGTAGCAGTGTGGTGCTGTGTATGTACCACGTGATCATGTAGCGCTGTGGTGCTGTGTATGTACCATGTGATCATGTAGCAGTGTGGTGCTGTGTATGTACCACATGATCATGTAACACTGTGGTGCTGTGTATGTACCACGTGATCATGTAGCACTGTGGTGCTGTGTATGTACCATGTGATCATGTAGCACTGTGGTGCTGTGTATGTACCACGTGATCATGTAGCGCTGTGGTGCTGTGTATGTACCATGTGATCATGTAGCACTGTGGTGCTGTGTATGTACCACGTGATCATGTAGCACTGTGGTGCTGTGTATGTACCACGTGATCATGTAGCACTGTGGTGCTGTGTATGTACCATGTGATCATGTAGCACTGTGGTGCTGTGTATGTACCATGTGATCATGTAGCACTGTGGTGCTGTGTATGTACCATGTGATCATGTAGCACTGTGGTGCTGTGTATGTACCATGTGATCATGTAGCACTGTGGTGCTGTGTATGTACCATGTGATCATGTAGCACTGTGGTGCTGTGTATGTACCATGTGATCATGTAGCACTGTGGTGCTGTGTATGTACCACATGATCATGTAGCACTGTGGTGCTGTGTATGTACCACGTGATCATGTAGCACTGTGGTGCTGTGTATGTACCACGTGATCATGTAGCGCTGTGGTGCTGTGTATGTACCATGTGATCATGTAGCACTGTGGTGATGTGTATGTACCATGTGATCATGTAGCACTGTGGTGCTGTGTATGTACCATGTGATCATGTAGCACTGTGGTGCTGTGTATGTACCACGTGATCATGTAGCGCTGTGGTGCTGTGTATGTACCATGTGATCATGTAGCAGTGTGGTGCTGTGTATGTACCATGATCAGTAGCACTGTGGTGCTGTGTATGTACCATGTGATCATGTACACTGTGTGCTGTGTATGTACCAGTGATCATGTAGCACTGTGGTGCTGTGTATGTACCATGTGATCATGTAGCACTGTGGTGCTGTGTATGTACCACGTGATCATGTAGCACTGTGGTGCTGTGTATGTACCATGTGATCATGTAGCAGTGTGGTGCTGTGTATGTACCACGTGATCATGTAGCACTGTGGTGCTGTGTATGTACCACGTGATCATGTAGCACTGTGGTGCTGTGTATGTACCACGTGATCATGTAGCGCTGTGGTGCTGTGTATGTACCACGTGATCATGTAGCACTGTGGTGCTGTGTATGTACCATGTGATCATGTAGCACTGTGGTGCTGTGTATGTACCACATGATCATGTAGCACTGTGGTGCTGTGTATGTACCACGTGATCATGTAGCACTGTGGTGCTGTGTATGTACCATGTGATCATGTAGCACTGTGGTGCTGTGTATGTACCACGTGATCATGTAGCACTGTGGTGCTGTGTATGTACCATGTGATCATGTAGCGCTGTGGTGCTGTGTATGTACCACGTGATCATGTAGCACTGTGGTGCTGTGTATGTACCACGTGATCATGTAGCACTGTGGTGCTGTGTATGTACC
>JASIRB010000018.1:0-22328 GCA_030323885.1 Branchipolynoe longqiensis | reverse complement strand
TAAGTTCAGTAACAGATTCTATTCAATTCACTCAGTATTCCCTTCTAACCAGTAATGAATGCTTAATAAGTGCACCAGTATCTAAGTTAGATCTGTAAGTTCAGTAACAGATTCTATTCAATTCACTCAGTATTCCCTTCTAACCAGTAATGAATGCTTAATAAGTGCACCAGTATCTAAGTTAGATCTGTAAGTTCAGTAACAGATTCTATTCAATTCACTCAGTATTCCCTTCTAACCGGTAATGAATGCTTAATAAGTGCACCAGTATCTAAGTTAGATCTGTAAGTTCAGTAACAGATTCTATTCAATTCACTCAGTATTCCCTTCAACCACTAATGAATGCTTATAAGTGCACCAGTATCTAAGTTAGATTGAAGTTCAGTAACAATACATTCACTCAGTATTCCCTTAACCAGTAATGAATGCTTAATAAGTGCACCAGTATCTAAGTTAGATTGTAAGTTCAGTAACAGATTCTATTCAATTCACTCAGTATTCCCTTCTAACCAGTAATGAATGCTTAATAAGTGCACCAGTATCTAAGTTAGATCTGTAAGTTCAGTAACAGATTCTATTAATTACTCAGTATTCCCTTCTAATGAATGAATGCTTAATAAGTGCACCAGTATCTAAGTTAGATCTGTAAGTTCAGTAACAGATTCTATTCAATTCACTCAGTATTCCCTTCTAACCGGTAATGAATGCTTAATAAGTGCACCAGTATCTAAGTTAGATCTGTAAGTTCAGTAACAGATTCTATTCAATTCACTCAGTATTCCCTTCTAACCACTAATGAATGCTTAATAAGTGCACCAGTATCTAAGTTAGATCTGTAAGTTCAGTAACAGATTCTATTAAATTCACTCAGTATTCCCTTCTAACCACTAATGAATGCTTAATAAGTGCACCAGTATCTAAGTTAGATTTGTAAGTTCAGTAACAGATTCTATTCAATTCACTCAGTATTCCCTTCTAACCACTAATGAATGCTTAATAAGTGCACCAGTATCTAAGTTAGATTTGTAAGTTCAGTAACAGATTCTATTCAATTCACTCAGTATTCCCTTCTAAACACTAATTGAATGCTTAATAAGTGCCAGATCTAAGTAGATCTGTAAGTCAGTAACAGATCTATTCAATTCACTCAGTATCCCTTCCCCAATGTGCTTAATAAGTGCACCAGTATCTAAGTTAGATTTGTAAGTTCAGTAACAGATTCTATTCAATTCACTCAGTATTCCCTTCTAACCGGTAATGAATGCTTAATAAGTGCACCAGTATCTAAGTTAGATTTGTAAGTTCAGTAACAGATTCTATTCAATTCACTCAGTATTCCCTTCTAACCAGTAATGAATGCTTAATAAGTGCACCAGTATCTAAGTTAGATCTGTAAGTTCAGTAACAGATTCTATTCAATTCACTCAGTATTCCCTTCTAACCAGTAATGAATGCTTAATAAGTGCACCAGTATCTAAGTTAGATCTGTAAGTTCAGTAACAGATTCTATTCAATTCACTCAGTATTCCCTTCTAACCAGTAATGAATGCTTAATAAGTGCACCAGTATCTAAGTTAGATCTGTAAGTTCAGTAACAGATTCTATTCAATTCACTCAGTATTCCCTTCTAACCACTAATGAATGCTTAATAAGTGCACCAGTATCTAAGTTAGATCTGTAAGTTCAGTAACAGATTCTATTCAATTCACTCAGTATTCCCTTCTAACCACTAATGAATGCTTAATAAGTGCACCAGTATCTAAGTTAGATTTGTAAGTTCAGTAACAGATTCTATTCAATTCACTCAGTATTCCCTTCTAACCGGTAATGAATGCTTAATAAGTGCACCAGTATCTAAGTTAGATCTGTAAGTTCAGTAACAGATTCTATTCAATTCACTCAGTATTCCCTTCTAACCACTAATGAATGCTTAATAAGTGCACCAGTATCTAAGTTAGATCTGTAAGTTCAGTAACAGATTCTATTCAATTCACTCAGTATTCCCTTCTAACCAGTAATGAATGCTTAATAAGTGCACCAGTATCTAAGTTAGATTTGTAAGTTCGAACCCACAGAAGTGTCTGGCTTTTGGAATGTGATGCTTTTAACGGATGATGCAGCTTTTAACGGATGATGCAGCTTTTAACGGATGATGCAGCTTTTAACGGATGATGCAGCTTTTAACGGATGATGCAGCTTTAACCTTCCATAGTCAGAGTCGTTTCAGTGTCTGGATATTTGTTCAGATAAAAGTGTGACCTTGACCTTTATAATATACGCCACTTTAGTTTGAATTGACTTTAATTATAAATGGCCAACTTTGGAAATTTGAAAACTGCACTTGATGTGTTTACGTAGAAGTAGTAGACAATCTGCGCCGTCCAGCAGGCACAGCTTCAATGGTGTTCACTTAGTGTTAGTTCTATGCAGCAACAAACGCTTAAGTGACTAGTGACAAATTGGATTCATAGCATTCAATCTGAAGGTTTTGATTTTTTAAATGTAATGTTTTCATCGGACCATACAACTTTAAATAACATACAAATTATGCAGTTGCATTGAAATAAAAGAAACATTGTTTTCATTAATTCAAAGGGCTTCACAAATACTTTCGATATACTGGTTAAATGCATTATTACTACATTTTAAGTATTTTAAAGAATTGCTATTTAATTTGTTAATAGTTTATCTTCAATAATAGAGAAATTGTACCCAACTACAAGTTTTGCTGCATTGAGGATTGGATACCTTGCATAACTTCGAAATAAATATTTTATTTTTATGCGACACGCAGGCTGAAAAATATATATATATATATTTATATATATATATGATCAATTGTTTCCTTAATTATGGTTAGATCCAAAAGACACACCCTGAGTAAAGATTAATTGAAATGAAATCCAATTTCTATGGGACATTTAAGGCACCGATGGAGGAGAAGTTTTGCATCTTTCTTGTCTTGATTAAACAGAGGGAATTTCAATCGCAGACAACTGGTCTTCCCCACAGGCAGCGAGTGCTCCCCGACCCGAGACTGTAGTGTGAACTTCAGCCGCTAGGTGGCGCCAGGAGTGATAGGATTGATGCGTTAATGACAACAGAATCCTTAATGCTGACACGCGTTGGTTATCCTGAAACATGTATCACTGCACAGCTAATTAGTACATGACACAAGTGATCCAAGTATTCATAAATGAAATCACGCGATACAATTAGATGAATAGAAATGATATAAACGTAACACTAGTAAAAGAAGAGGAACAATGCAAAACTAGAGTTATAAAATGAGCAGTTTACAAAGCTTCATTGCCCGGGCATCGATGCATACATTTATCTTCAATAAAGAATTTAAATGAAAGCACAAAGATTTGTGTGTTTGCATAGCCATTATCATGTTTGAAATACCAGTTTGCAGTCTCGTCAGTACTTGGGTGGGTGACCACCTGGCAATACGAGGTGCTGTAGACATCCTGATACAGGCTTATAGCCTACTAAATCAGTAGTGGATATGTAATAGTTGAATCTCGTCAGTACTTGGATGGGTGACTGCCTGGGAATACAAAGTGCTGTAGACATCCTGATACAGGCTTATAGTCTACTAAATCAGTAGTGGATAAGTAATAGTTGAGTCTCGTCAGTACTTGGATGGATGACCACCGGGCAATACGAGGTGCTTTAGACATCCTGATACAGGCTTATAGTCTACTAAATCAGTAGTGGATAAGTAATATTTGTTTGTTGTTGTTTTACGTCCTAGCAACATCTAAGGTCATATCAGGATGGGTACCGACTTGTGACAGTGCGCACTCATGGCAACTTTATAGTGCTGTCCCACTGGGAAACCAGGCCGCCGGCACCATGACCTGGTATCCCACTCAGTCATATTATCCTGAAACTGAGCACACCAGTCCTTGCCCTGTCTTGACTCGACCGGGGTTCGAACCCACGACCCCACGATCTACCAGCACAGGAGACGGACGCTCTAACTCATTCGGCCATCCCGTCTGGTGGATAAGTAATAGTTGAGTCTCATCAGTACTTGGATGGGTGACCACCTGGGAACACAAGGTGCTGTAGACATCCTGATACAGGCTTATAGACTACCAAATCAGTTTGAGATAAATACGGTAAACAAATTGACTTAAACGACATTAGTAGACTCTGCCTCAATGCAGGCAACTCACGCGTTAGACTTGAAACAGACAAAGATGATCTCCGCTCTTCAAGAACACTACTCTACCTCGCGGTGTCGATATGAGAGGAAGGCGGCCATTGGCTGTTTCCGCTGCCTCGTGCTGATTGGCCGCTTCGACTTCCGCTGAAGGAAACAGTCCCTCGAGAATAATATCCCCCACGTCAACAACCCCACTGTCTGCATCGAGCATCAGAGCGCATTCCTCTGACCTCATTCCACCAGCCGCCGTCCGCCATTTTGTTTCGTCTGCTGCACCGCTAGTGCTGCCCCCCACGGACGGCTCCTCGGCGTCCTGCAAGTCACTCTCTCCTCGGTCGGACTGATTCTGCTCCGTCTCTGGTCCACCGGATGAAGTCCTGCAGCGTCCCCTGGTTTCCTTCTTGTTGTTGTTGGCTGAGCTGGTTCCTGGAGAAATATTGCTAGTTCATTTGTATCTCACTCTCTTCTAAGGAAAGTGAATTTGACAATAAAAGCAGGAGTGAAAAGCCTGTTTACCGGGGCCTAGCCCGTACGCAGCTGTGTACCACCTGAGATTACAATTTTATTTTTTAATTAATTATGTTTCACAGCATTTTATTCCATAGCATTTTTTCCAAACGCGTTTTATTCCGCTCACCTGAACATCCCAAACCAAGCCCCTGTTCATGATTCATCAAATTGATCGCAATTTATTTACTTATGTGTGTTTCAGCGTGAAACTAGAAGCGACTCCACCTGCCCCCGTCTCCATGGGCGCCTGGTCCCCCACCTGCGTCCCGACTGACTGCCGTCTCCCCCCCCTCTTACCCACTGGAACCCCCCACATTGAAACCAAAGCCATATAGTGGCATTCATAGTAATAATATCTGCATAACAGATATTTATACCACATATATATGTCGAACGATAGCAAAATCTCTAATGTAATTTGGAAGTGTTTAGACTATTTTTGACCTTTATATGCATATATATATATATTTAGTGCAATGGAATTCCAGTGCGCGAGTGATAGTATTCGCATCACTGGTAGCATGGGATGTGGTGGCGCCACCAGTCCCACCATGAAAAGGGGATCACCCATAAAGTAGTACACAACATATGGGTGACCAATATAGGGAGTCTTCCCTTACGTGCCTTTAAACTCCCATAACTTTTATACATCATATATATGTGCGTATATATGCTGCATGGGAGTGAACGCTCCAAATGATGTACAAACAATGATTGGCTTACCTGTAGACATGTCGGCCTCGTTCTGCGCTGACTGTGCCCTCCGCTGGTGCCCATTGGGTTCTTCGCTGTGCTTCCTGGCTGCCTGGAGCTGCCTCTGTTTGCCACTAGGTGTCGCCCCTCCCCTCGCAACTGCTTCTTCAAAAGCCTCGCTGTCACTCACGTTTCCGGCGTCATATTCATGCGCATGCGCAGGCTGGCCATTGTCTCTCTCCCCAGCCTCTATTTTAACCTCCTCCTCCACACCGGAAGTAGGAGATGAAGACGCCTGTCGCGCATTTCCGCTCGCCGCCCACCTCTCCTGGTGTCCTGGGTTCCCCCCTCCCAAAGTGAGACTCTCAGGATGTCCTCCATCCTCGCTTTGAAACAGAAGGCTGACTTGCTGTTCGGCTGCGTTCGTGAATGCTGGATCTTTTTTTGTGTGCAAAGCCGCTTCACCTTCAGTCAACTTTTCTGAATTTGCACCCAATAAGACAAGTTGTACAACAGAAGGTTCGCATAGGTTCCATGGGTGACCTTTGACCCAGTCTGACCTAGTTTTAGCTGCACCCAGTAATACAAGGTGCACAACAGAAGGTTCGCGTAGGTTCACAAGGGTGACCTTTGACCTAGTCTGACCTAGTTTTAGCTGCACCCAGTAATGCAAGCTGTACAACAGAAGGCTCGTGTAGGTTAACAAGGGTGACCTTAGACCTAGTCTGACCTAATTTTAGCTGCTTGCAGGTTGGAATTTGTTTGTATGGGGGCATTCAAATATTACATAGTGCTATTTCTGTCCAAATAAAACACACACCCCCGCTTTGTAACGGTCCGTAACGCTGGACCGTACTCCCCGTAATGCCTGGACC
Organism: Branchipolynoe longqiensis; assembly: GCA_030323885.1. Classification (NCBI taxonomy): domain Eukaryota; kingdom Metazoa; phylum Annelida; class Polychaeta; order Phyllodocida; family Polynoidae; genus Branchipolynoe; species Branchipolynoe longqiensis. The sequence continues at coordinate 16,073 of JASIRB010000018.1, read as the reverse complement.
TCCAGCACACCCTCATTATCGCTACGTAATATCTGAGCGGTCTCTCAAGTGCCAGTCACACCTCACCGGACTGAATACCAGACACAGAATTTTCTAGTCCGGTGCTGTCCGGTGACAAAATGTCTGGTACATCTCCGTTAGCTGCCCGGTAGCTGTCCGGTAGCAGTCCGGTTTGTCCGGTGACGTTCTCGCCACCGGACAATTCCGGAAGCCAACCGGACACATACCGGATGGGTACCGTACATGAAACGGACAAACCGGACTGCTACCGGACAGCTACCGGACAGCTAACAGAGATGTACCGGTCATGTTGTCACCGGACAGCACCGGACTAGAAAATTCTTTGTCAGGTGGTGTCCGGTACTCAGTCCGGTGAGGTGTGACTGGCGCTTTAAGTAAGAACTACCGTTAAAGGTCTGGGACTACGTATTCCTTACAAAACTATTTGTTAAATCTTCAAGGATCCATATTCCAGACACCTGACCACATTGGACTATTTGTCTTGAACTCAGTAGGAAGAGACTAGTGTGCCGGGCACCAATCGGTGACCCCTGTGGTGTGACGTCACGCAGCGAAGGGAAGGGTCGACTACAAAGGTCATAGGGTCAACATGTTTCAACTTACCTTTAAATGAGAGTCAAGTTTCCGCTATTTTGCACCACGGTCTACATCACTCTAACAGCTGAGGAGGGTCAGTAGGCCGAGTGATGGCAGCCTATATCACTTTAACAGCTGAGGAGGGTCAGTAGGCCTGAATGACAGCAGCCTATATCACTTTAACAGCTGAGGAGGGTCAGTAGGCCTGAATGACAGCAGCCTACATCACTCTATCAGCTGAGGAGGGTCAGTAGGCCTGAATGACAGCAGCCTACATCACTCTATCAGCTGAGGAGGGTCATTAGGCCTGAATGACAGCAGCCTACATCATTCTAACATCTGAGGAGGGTCATTAGGCATGAATGACAGGAGCCTACATCATTCTAACATCTGAGGAGGGTCATTAGGCATGAATGACAGCAGCCTACATCACTCTAACAGCAGAGGAGGGTCATTAGGCCTGAATGACAGGAGCCTACAGCACTCTAACATCTGAGGAGGGTCATTAGGCATGAATGACAGCAGCCTACATCACTCTAACAGCTGAGGAGGGTCATTAGGCCTGAATGACAACAGCCTACATCACTCTATCAGCTGAGGAGGGTCAGTAGGCCTGAATGACAGCAGCCTACATCACTCTAACATCTGAGGAGGGCGATTAGGCATGAATGACAGCAGCCTACATCATTCTAACATCTGAGGAGGGTCATTAGGCATGAATGACAGCAGCCTACATCACTCTAACAGCTGAGGAGGGTCAATAGGCCTGAATGACAGCAGCCTACATCACTCTATCAGCTGAGGAGGGTCAGTAGGCCTGAATGATAGCAGCCTACATCACTCTAACATCTGAGGAGGGCCATTAGGCATGAATGACAGCAGCCTACATCATTCTAACATCTGAGGAGGGTCATTAGGCATGAATGACAGCAGCCTACATCATTCTAACATCTGAGGAGGGTCATTAGGCCTGAATGACAACAGCCTACATCACTCTATCAGCTGAGGAGGGTCAGTAGGCCTGAATGACAACAGCCTACTTCACTCTAACAGCTGAGGAGGGTCATTAGGCCTGAATGACAGCGGCCTACTTCACTCTAACAGCTGAGGAGGGTCAGTAGGCCTGAATGACAGCAGCCTACATCAATCTAGCAGCTGAAGAGGGCCATTAGGCCTGAATGACAGCAGCCTACATCACTCTAACAGCTGAGGAGGGTCAGTAGGCCTGAATGACAGCAGCCTACATCACTCTAACAGCTGAGGAGGGTCAGTAGGCCTGAATGACAGCAGACTACTTCACTCTAACAGCTGAGGAGGGTCAGTAGGCCTGAATGACAACAGCCTACATCACTCTATCAGCTGAGGAGGGTCAGTAGGTCTGAAGGACAGCAGCCTACATCACTCTAGCAGCTGGGGAGGGCCATTAGGCCTGAATGACATCAGCCGCCACACCTTCCGCGCACAGAAACTCAGACCATCAGACCAGGGTTGGGTGCGAAGGAATTCCCTGAGATTGCAGCATTTCAAGCTCTACAAATTATGACTAGTCAAGGGTGATCAAGATCGTCGTGAAAGAGTAAAGTTGTGTTGGTTACGGCCATTGAGTAGCCAGATCGACAGCAGCCTACATCAGTCTGACAGCTGAGGGGGGTCATTAGGCCTGAATGACAGCAGCCTACTTCACTCTAACAGCTGGGGAGGGTCAGTAGGCCTGAATGACAGCAGCCTACATCACTCTAACAGCTGAGGAGGGTCAGTAGGCCTGAATGACAGCAGCCTACATCAATCTAACAGCTGAGGATGGTCATTATGCCTGAATGACAGCAGCCTACAGCACTCTAACAGCTGAGGAGGGTCATTAGGCCTGAATGACAGCAGCCTACATCACTCTAACAGCTGAGGAGGGTCAGTAGGCCTGAAGGACAGCAGCCTACATCACTCTAACAGCTGAGGATGGTCATTATGCCTGAATGACAGCAGCCTACAGCACTCTAACAGCTGAGGAGGGTCATTAGGCCTGAATGACAGCAGCCTACAGCACTCTAACAGCTGAGGAGGGTCAGTAGGCCTGAAGGACAGCAGCCTACATCACTCTAACAGCTGAGGAGGGTCATTAGGCCTGAATGACAGCAGCCTACATCACTCTAACAGCTGAGGAGGGTCAGTAGGCCTGAATGACAGCAGCCTACATCACTCTAACAGCTGAGGAGGGTCAGTAGGCCTGAAGGACAGCAGCCTACATCACTCTAGCAGCTGGGGAGGGCCATTAGGCCTGAAGGACAGCAGCCTACATCAATCTAACAGCTGAGGAGGGCCATTAGGCCTGAATGACATCAGCCGCCACACCTTCCGCGCACAGAAACTCAGACCATCAGACCAGGGTTGGGTGCGAAGGAATTCCCTGAGATTGCAGCATTTCAACCTCTACAAATTATGACTAGTCAAGGGTGATCAAGATCGTCGTGAAAGAGTAAAGTTGTGTTGGTTACGGCCATTGAGTAGCCAGATGGAATTGTTGAACATGTATAATAATGATGTATATTGAATAAATAGAAGCTTTGCGGTTGCAAAGATTTTTTATATGAAATCTATGAACTCACCTAAAGGGGCTTGGGGGTCGGTGTTGTGTCTGTCACTGTCACTGCCACTGTCACTGTCACTCTGACGATCTGAAAGTTGTACGAGTTGTTACTGTTTAGCTAAAACGCCGATTTTAGCACAAAACAAACATGGCGGCAGATGCAGGTCTCCCAAGTGCTGCACTTTAACATCTGTGGAAAATTCTCAAATTCACACAGGCCTTTAATGTTTAGTTCTGCTTGAGGCTAGCAGGACTATAAAGATGGTGCCGGTACCACAAGATCACACTGTCGGCAGCACTATTAAGATGGTGCCGGGAACACGATATCACACTGTCGGCAGCATTATAAAGATGGTGCCGGTACCACGATATCACACTGTTTGCAGCACTATAAAGATGGTGCCGGGACCACGATATCACACTGTCGGCAGCATTATAAAGATGGTGCCAGGACTGCGATATCAGACTGTCGGCAGCACTATAAAGATGCTGCCTGTACCATGATATCACACTGTCGGCAGCACTATAAAGATGGTTCAGGGACCATGATATCACACTGTCGGCAGCACTATAAAGATGGTGCCTGTACCACGTTATCACACTGTCGGCAGCACTATGAAGATGGTTCAGGGACCACGATATCACACTGTCAGCAGCACTATAAAGATGGTGCCTGTACCACGATATCACACTGTCGGCAGCTCTATAAAGATGGTTCAGGGACCACGATATCACACTGTCGGCAGCACCATAAAGATGGTGCCGGTACCACGATATCACACTGTTGGCAGCACTATAAAGATGGTGCCGTGATCACGATATCACAGTCGGCAGCACTATAAAGATGGTGCCAGGACCACGATATCACACTGTCGGCAGGACTATAAAGATGGTGCCAGTTCCACGACATCACACTGTCGGCAGGACTATAAAGATGGTGCCGGGACCACGACATCACACTGTCAGCAGCACTATAAAGATGGTGCCGGGACCATGATATCACACTGTCGGCAGCACTATAAAGATGGTGCATGTACCACGATATCACACTGTCGGCAGCACTATAAAGATGGTGCCGGGACCACGATATCACACTGTCGGCAGCACTATAAAGATGGTGCCAGTTCCACGACATCACACTGTCGGCAGGACTATAAAGATGGTGCCGGGACCATGACATCACACTGTCAGCAGCACTATAAAGATGGTGCCGGGACCACGACATCACACTGTCGGCAGCACTATAAAGATGGTGCCGGGACCACGATATCACACTGTTGGCAGGACTATAAAGATGGTGCCAGTTCCATGACATCACACTACCAACAGCGGACCGTTTTAACGGCGCCGTTTTTCAATGCTGCAGCCAGTGACCGATAGGTTACGAACCGCCCCCCCCCCCGTCCTCTAAGGTAGCACAGTGGTGCAGCACTATAAAGTTGGTGCCGGCTTTGTTGCGGCCTACCTGGAGTCAATGTCCTGTACGGCTGGTTCTGGTCCGGCTGGTTCTGGGCAAACTGGTTCTGGACCGGCTGGTTCTGGGGCGGTTCGTTGTGAGCCGGCTGGTTCTGGGCCGGCTGGTTCTGGGCTTCCCGCACGGTGGCGCTGTGGCAGGTTCTGTTGGAGATGCTACCCGCGTCCTGCTGGTTCTCCGCACAACCACTGGGGGCGCCACCACCGTCCTGCGCCATGAGCGCCAGAGCTGCAGGAGGAGTGGGAGGCAGTGAGCGGTGTGTGGGTGTGGGGGAGTGTGGGAGTGTGTGGTTGTGTGTGTGGAGGGGGGGGGGGGGTAGGTGGATGTGGATGTGTGAGGGTGAGGAAATGGGGTGTTAGCGTGTGGGTATGGAGAGATTGAGGGTGGAGATTGAGGGGAGTTTGAGGAGGGATTGAGGGTGGAGATTGAGGGGAGTTTGAGGAGGGATTGAGGGTGGAGATTGAGGGGAGTTTGAGGAGGGATTGAGGGTGGAGATTGAGGGGAGTTTGAGGAGAGATTGAGGGTGGAGATTGAGGGGAGTTTGAGGAGGGATTGAGGTTGAAATTGAGGGAGTTTGAGAGGGATTGGGTGGAGATTGGGAGTTTGAGGAGAGATTGAGGGTGGAGATTGAGAGGGGAAGTTGAGGAGAGATTGAGGGTGGAGATTGAGGGGAGGTTTGAAGAGGGATTGAGGGTGGAAATTGAGGGAGTTTGAGGACAGATTGAGGGTGGAGATTGAGGGGAGTTTGAGGAGGGATTGAGGTGGAGATTGAGGGAGTTTGAGGAGGGATTGAGGGTGGAGATTGAGGAGGGAGTTTGAGGAGGGATTGACGGTGGAGATTGAGGGGAGTTTGAGGAGAGATTGAGGGTGGAGATTGAGGGGAGTTTGAGGAGGGATTGAGGGTGGAGATTGAGGGGAGTTTGAAAAAGGGATTGAGGTGGAGATTGAGGGGAGTTTGAGGAAGATTGAGGGTGGAGATTGAGGGGAGTTTGAGGAGGGATTGGGGGTGGAGATTGAGGGAGAGTTTGTGGAAGGGATTGAGGGTGGAGATTGAGGGAGAGTAGGGGTGGAAGGATTGAGGGTGGAGATTAAGGGGAGTTTGAGGAAGGATTGAGGGTGAGATTGAGGGGGAGTTTGAGGAAGTATAGAGGGTGGAGATTGAGGGGGAGTTTGAGAGAGGATTGAGGGTGAGATTGAGGGGGAGTTTGAGGAGGGATTGAGGGTGGAGATTGAGGGGGAGTTTGAGGAGGTATAGAGGGTGGAGATTGAGGGGAGTTTGAGGAGGGATTGAGGGTGGAGATTGAGGGGGAGTTTGAGGAAGGATTGAGGATGGAGATTGAGGGGGAGTTTGAGGAAGGATTGAGGGTGGAGATTGAGGGGGAGTTTGAGGAGGTATAGAGGGTGGAGATTGAGGGGGAGTTTGAGGAGGGATTGAGGGTGGAGATTGAGGGGGAGTTTGAGGAGGGATTGAGGGTGGAGATTGAGGGGGAGTTTGAGGAGGGATTGAGGGTGGAGATTAAAGATAGATTTAAAAACAGTATAAATAGAATAAAAACATACCCAGGTGCAGATATAGGTTCGGATCATAACCCACTCATTGCCACCATAGAAGTCAAACTGAGCAAGTCGAAATCCTCACAGATAAAGAGGCCATACTATGACATCACAGCACTTAAACAACCAGAACTGAGGAAAACCTATGCAGTCGAGGTGAACAACAAATATGAATCTTTACTCATGGAACTAAGCGAACAAAATGAAAATAGAGAATCAAAAATGGAGAATAACTGGAAGTGTTTCAAGGAAAGCCTAAAACAAACAAATGAAATATTGCTCCCACTGAAAAAAAGGGTAACACAGAAGGCATGGATGACAGATGAAATCCTACAACTAATGAAAGAGAGGAAGATACATAAGAATACAAAGAAATACCATGGAATGGACAGGGAAGTAAAGAACAAGTGCTCCCAAGAAAAAGAAAGATGGCTGAGATCGAAATGCGAGGAAATAGAAACCCTTGAAAACAATCATCAGACAAGGGATATGTACGAAAGGGTCAGAGAAATGACAAATAATAAGCAGTCTTCGAAACAAAGAGGATGTATCAAGAATAAGAAAGGACAACTACTTTTTGATGAAGAGGAAGTCTCTCATAGATGGTCTGAATATATCGAAGAACTTTTTGACGGGCAGAGAGAGGACATACCTGAGTTGAGGAATACTGATGGGCTTCCTATTCTGGAGAGCGAAGTAATAAGAGCCATTGGGTAACTTCGGAATGGGAAAGCAGTAGGAACAGACGATATCTCTTCTGAAATGTTAAAAGCTTTGGAGGGAGCTAGCATCACAAGGATAACTGCTCTTTTTAATGACATATATAACACCGGATATATTCCATCAGACTTAAGAAAATCTATATTTATTGCCCTTCCTAAGAAACCAAAAGCGGTGGAATGCTCGGATTTCAGAACAATAAGCCTCATGAGCCATGTTATTAAAGCTTTACTCAAAATACTACTAGAAAGGATTAAAACAAAAATTAATCGAGAGGTATCAGAAGAGCAATTTGGATTCAGACCAAACAGTGGAACAAGGGAAGCCATTTTTAACATGAGAACAATAATTGAGAGACACCTAGAAGTAGATAAGGATATATACATATGTTATATAGACTACGCTAAAGCATTTGACAAAGTACATCATAAGAAACTCATAGAAGCTCTACAAAAAATTGATCTAGACGGTAAGGACGTTCGCTTTTGGCCAACCTCTACTGGGAACAGTATGCTGCTGTAAGAATTGGAGACTCATTGACACCAGAAGTGAAGATCAAATGTGGAGTGCGACAAGGATGTGTTCTATCACCTAGTCTTTTCAACATTTATACGGAAATGATTTTCAGAGAAATAGATGACATCATAGGAATAAATGTTGGAGGTGGAAATATCAATAACACAAGATACGCAGACGATACAGCACGGCTAGCCTTAATGTCAAATCGACTACAAGATATAGTGGATGAAGTAAAAGAAAAAATTGAGAGCTGTGGCCTCAAAATGAATGTAAAGAAGACAAAATCCATGGTTGTCAGCAGAAAGGAATACAAACCAAGAGCAGAGATAAAAGTTAATGGTGTAATCTTGGAGCAGGTAGAGTCATTTGTGTCTCTGGGCCATTTAATAACTAGTGAAAGAGAGATTAAACGGAGAATAAACATTGCCAAAACAACATTTCTAAAGATGCAGAAAGTACTAACATCTAGAGACATAAATATAAAAACAAGACTCCGACTGCTAAAAAGCTATGTGTGGTCTACACTTTTATATTGCTGCGAGACATGGACTTTGAAGAAAGCAATAACAACAAAGCTCGAGGCATTTGAAATGTGGCAATACAGAAGAATGTTAAAAATTCCATGGACAGCAATGATAAGCAACAACAATGAAAATAAAGAGACAGATAATACAAACGATCAAAAACAGAAAAATTAAATACTTTGGCCACATGATACGACACCAGGAATCACAGAGAAGAATACTGGAAGGGAAGATAGAAGGGAAAAGACCAAGAGGGAGAAGGAGAACAACATGGATGGACAACATCACTGAGTGGACAGCAATGAGCTATGCGGAATGCGTGAGAGGAACGAATGACAGGAAGAGATGGAGGTCCATTGCAGCCAACCTTCTTCGAGAAGACGGCACCGATTGATTGATGATTGAGAGGGTGGAGATTGAGGGTGAGTTTGAGAAGGGATTGAGGGTGGAGATTGAGGGTGGAGTTTGTGGAGGGATTGAGGGTGGAGATTGAGCGGGAGTTTGAGGAGGGATTGAGGGTGGAGATTGAGAGGGGTTTGAGGAAGGTTTGTGGTGAAGATTGAGGTGGAGGTTGAGGGTTGGATACTGAGCGGGGGTATATTGTGGTCTGATGGAAGATTGATAGTAGGAGATTGAGGTAGGTGATCGATGATGGAGGTTGAGGGTGGAGATTGAGTGGGGTGATTGATGGTGAAGAATGAGGAGGGAGATTGAGGGGTTGTTTGGGTTTCAGATAGGAAACAAGTTAAAAGAGAACCTCAGCAAAAGCACCATTACCTCCCGAACCGAGGCTGACCGTCGAGACGACGCTGCTTGTGCGCGAGTGTCGCTTCTTAAGATTATTCCTCTTCGTCCTTCTTCTTAGGCCGGACTTATCCGTGTCCGACGTGTCGCTATGGTAACTAGCGTCCGACTCCTCCCCTCGCAGAGCGCGCATGCGCGGACTCAGCTCCCAAACTGGTAGTGGCGCGGCTAGAAGAGTTCAGCGACAGTTTTGGGAACAAAGGAAGGCGAGAGGTCAAGGGCCGTCAATTGATTGTCCGCCGCTTCAAACTGCTTAGTCAAAGAATTTAACCAACAAATTAAATAAATGTTGCTTTCATGGTGAACATAACTTCTGTCGCAGACTTAATGGTAGTTCCCCCGAATTGTCTCGCCTCCCTCCTATATGAGACCCGGAACCCCCCCCCCCCACACACACACACACAGCCCACCGTGGGGTTGTGGGAATGGGGGGGGGAGGGGGTATGGGTCTCACACATCCAGGAGGGAAGCGAGGAACTGCTGGTGAACTCCCATCAAGTCTGCCACAGAAGTTATGGTCATCGCGAAAGTGAATTTAATTTAATTTTTCATTTATTTTACATTCGTTATTTAAGCGTGGAAAATGTGAACCGCAAACACTGACTGATCTTCCTCATGTCCCTGTTCTTGCGCTGTTCTAGAGTAGTCCGTAAACAAGCCTTACATAACGCCTGTATGTGTGTATCTAACACTGTTTAACGGCATCCCAGTACTAAAAGCAACCGTCGGCTCTCAGGGGCCACACAGTGGTTAAACCCCGTAAAAAAAGAACTAATTGAGTAAGAAAATCGTGCAAAGCGACTATTTATATGTCAACTACACAGAGATGTACAACAAACAATATGAGCATAAAACTATTCTAGTAATGCCGAGCGTCAGGCTAAGTAACGACAATTGTTAATTGTGTAAGCAATTACATGTTGCTAGGATGTAAAACCCCACTGAATCAAACCAAAGCAAAGCCATTGAACTCTGGGCGGGCGGGGGTCAAGGTCGGCGGAAGTCAGCTGGAGAAAGCTTCATTCTGATTGGTCAATGGCTAACTGCAATGGACGGCCACCATTTGCAATCCGGAGTTAAACTAAACTTCCATTAGCCAGTAAACTTGGGCGAAATGCGACGTGCGGGATGTATAAAAAACGGAGAGCTGGGTTTTCCTGAGGCTGGTTCTGGTGTTGCAGTTTCCGCAGCACACCAGTTTGCGAGGGACACATCGCTTCTGCACATGCGTCAAAATCGAACAGCATCGTCACTAACCTTATAAATTTAATATAATGTTTTTGGTAAAGATGTTTTCTATATGTGTACCACGCGATTTGTTTCTAGGTGGTGTGGTTTTAGAGATATTTCACTTTTTCTGTATTTTCTGTATGAAGATTGCTCATGACCATTGACAATGTCTTGAGTTTGACGGTACGCGCAGTGCAAAACATTAGTTTTATTCAAAATTAATAGAAGTGCAGAGGCCTAACCTTATAAATTAAATATAATCTATTCATTGAATATGTTTTCTATATGTGTTCCAAGAGGGTTGTTTCTAGGTGGTGTAATTTGAGAGATATTTGACTTTTTATGTATGAAGATTTGCTCACGGCCATTCACAATGCATTTGAATGTAAGTGTCCCTCGCAAACTGGTGTGCCGTGGAAACTGCAACACCGGCAGTGCGTGTCGGTGTGCGTCACAGTGGTCTGTGCATGCGTCAACGTCGGACCGTAACCAAGCAACTTATAGACCTCGGCGCGTTTACACACACACACACTCTCACACACACGCAAAGCGGTCAGGGGTATCCCATGATGTGACGTCACAGTGAGTGAGGGGGTCCCAAAACAAGATGGCGAAGCTGAATCTGTGTAATATTAATAACCGAGGTGAGTGAATGGAATTATTAATGGTGTAGTTTGTCCTAGAAATGTCTGATGTCATATCAGAAGAGTGTACTGACTCGCGGTTTAATCAGGTTACCAGGAACAAAGACGCTGCAAGGCGGGTATGACATCTGACAGACAGATGCATGTCGGATACATGATGACGCAAGTCGAATATCTCAAGACGCATGTTGGATATTTCAGTACGCATATTGGATATTTCAGTATGCATATTGGATATCTCATGATGCATCTAAAATATCTCATGACACGAGTCATATATATCATGACGCATATCGGATATTTCAGTATGAACATCGGATATCTCATGCTTCATGTCAGATAGCTCATGACGCATGTCGGATATCTGATGACATGTCCCGTTTCGCATTGTGTGCTAAAGGACAGCAGGGGAGACGTGAGACAAGTGACTGTAACAAGCCTTACACAGCAGGGAAGGTGGGACAAGTGACTGTAACAAGCCTTACACAGCAGGGGAGAGGTGGGACAAGTGACTGTAACAAGCCTCACACAGCAGGGGAGAGGTGGGACAAGTGATTGTAACAAGCCTTACACAGCAGGGGAAAGGTGGGACAAGTGACTGTAACAAGCCTTACACAGCAGGGGAGAGGTGGGACAAGGGACTATAACAAGCCTTACACAGCAGGGGAGAGGTGGGACAAGGGACTGTAACAAGCCTTACACAGCAGGGGAGACGTGAGACAAGTGACTGTAACAAGCCTTACACAGCAGGGGAGAGGTGGGACAAGGGACTGTAACAAGCCTTACACAGCAGGGGAGAGGTGGGACAAGTGACTGTAACAAGCCTTACACAGCAGGGGAGACGTGAGACAAGTGACTGTAACAAGCCTTACACAGCAGGGGAGAGGTGGGACAAGGAACTGTAACAAGCCTCACACAGCAGGGGAGAGGCGGGACAAGTGACTGTAACAAGCCTCACACAGCAGGGGAAAGGTGGGACAAGTTGCTGTAACAAGCCTTACACAGCAGGGGAGAGGTGGGACAAGTGACTGTAACAAGCCTCACACAGCAGGGGAGAGGTGGGACAAGCGACTGTAACAAGCCTTACACAGCAGGGGAAAGGTGGGACAAGTGACTGTAACAAGCCTTACACAGCAGGGGAAAGGTGGGACAAGTGACTGTAACAAGCCTCACACAGCAGGGGAAAGGTGGGACAAGTTACTGTAACAAGCCTTACACAGCAGGGCAGAGGTGGGACAAGTGACTGTAACAAGCCTCACACAGCAGGGGAAAGGTGGGACAAGTGACTGTAACAAGCCTCACACAGCAGGGGAAAGGTGGGACAAGGGACTGTAACAAGCCTCACACAGCAGGGGAGAGGCGGGACAAGTGACTGTAACAAGCCTTACACAGCAGGGGAAAGGTGGGACAAGTGACTGTAACAAGCCTCACACAGCAGGGGAGACGTGAGACAAGTGACTGTAACAAGCCTTACACAGCAGGGGAAAGGTGGGACAAGTGACTGTAACAAGCCTCACACAGCAGGGGAGAGGTGGGACAAGCGACTGTAACAAGCCTTACACAGCAGGAAAGGTGGGACAAGTGACTGTAACAAGCCTACACAGCAGGAAAGTGGGACAAGTGACTGTAACAAGCCTCACACAGCAGGGGAGACTGAGACAAGTGACTGTACAAGCTTACACAGCAGGGGAAAGGTGGGACAAGTGACTGTAACAAGCCTCACACAGCAGGGGAGACGTGAGACAAGTGACTGTAGCAAGCCTTACACAGCAGGGGAAAGGTGGGACAAGTGACTGTAACAAGCCTCACACAGCAGGGGAAAGGTGGGACAAGTGACTGTAACAAGCCTCACACAGCAGGGGAGAGGTGGGACAAGCGACTGTAACAAGCCTTACACAGCAGGGGAAAGGTGGGACAAGTGACTGTAACAAGCCTTACACAGCAGGGGAAAGGTGGGACAAGTGACTGTAACAAGCCTCACACAGCAGGGGAGACGTGAGTCAAGTGACTGTAACAAGCCTTACACAGCAGGGGAAAGGTGGGACAAGTGACTGTAACAAGCCTAAAACAGCAGGGGAGACGTGAGACAAGTGACTGTAACAAGCCTTACACAGCAGGGGAAAGGTGGGAAAAGTGACTGTAACAAGCCTCACACAGCAGGGGAAAGGTGGGACATGTGACTGTAACAAGCCTCACACAGCAGGGGAGACGTGAGACAAGTGACTGTAACAAGCCTTATACAGCAGGGGAAAGGTGGGACACGTGACTGTAACAAGCCTTACACAGCAGCGGAGAGGTGGGACAAGCGATTGTAACAAGCCTTACACAGCAAGGGAGAGGTGGGACAAGTGACTGTAACAAGCCTTTCACAACAGGGGAGAGGTGGGACAAGTGACTGTAACAGGCCTTACACAGCAGGGTAGAAGTGGTACAAGTGACTGTAACAAGCCTTACACAGCAGGGGAGAGGTGAGACAAGTGACTGTAACAAGCCTTACACAGCAGGTGAGAGGTGGGACAAGCGACTGTAACAAGCCTTACACAGCAGGGGAGAGGCGGGACAAGCGATTGTAACAAGCCTTACACAACAGGGATGAGGTGAGACAAGTGACTGTAACAAGCCTTTCACAACAGGGGAGAGGTGGGACAAGTGACTGTAACAGGCCTTACACAGCAGGGGAGAAGTGGTACAAGTGACTGTAACAAGCCTTACACAGAAGGGGAGAGGTGAGACAAGTGACTGTAACAAGCCTTACACAGCAGGTGAGAGGTGGGACAAGCGACTGTAACAAGCCTTACACAGCAGGGGAGAGGTGAGACAAGTGACTGAACCAGCCTTACACAGCAGGGGAGAGGTGGGACACGCGACTGTAACAAGCCTTACACAGCAGGGGAGATGTGAGACAAGGGACTGTAACAAGCCTTACACAGCAGGGGAGAGGTGGGACAAGTGACTGTAACAAGCCTTACACAGCAGGGGAGAGGTGGGACAAGTGACTGTAACAAGCCTTACACAGCAGGGGAGAGGTGAGACAAGTGACTGTAACAAGCCTTACACAGCAGGGGAGAGGTGAGACAAGTGACTGCAACAAGCCTTACACAGCAGGGGAGAGGTGAGACAAGTGACTGTAACAAGCCTTACACAGCAGGGGAGAGGTGGGAGAAGCGACTGCAATGAGTGTTTGATAACCAGAGATGTTTTACTTTGATGCTTCTGTATCTCCTCCCGGTCAGCCTGCTCCTCCATGCAACTCTCATGACCTTCAAGGTTAGCGTCAAGGTCATTAACCTGAAGGTCATTGTGGTCCAGGTCACAAAGTTCACTTTCTACGGAGATAGCGCATAAAGGAAGGCACCATTGAGATGGCAATTAGTAACTTAATTAAGGGGTTATATAGACAGACAGTCAGACTGACGAATAGAATATAGAGATGGAATAGATAGACAGAGAGATAGTCAGACAGAGACAGCCAGGCATAATAGGAATAGATAGATAGTTAGACAGGCAGACATACATATAGATAGATATATAGATAGATATATAGATAGATAGATATATATATAGATAGATAGATAGATAGAATATAAAGATGGAATAGATAGACAGAGAGATAGTCAGACAGACATAATAGAAATAGATAGATAGATAGATAGATGGAGAGATAGATAGATAGACAGACATATATAATATAGAGATGGATTAGATAGACAAAGAGATAGTCAGACAGACACATCCAGACATAATAGGAATAGATAGATAGATAGATAGATAGATGGATCGATAGATGGATCGATAGACACACAGATATAACATAGAGCTGGAATAGATAGACAGAGAGATAGTCAGACAGAGACAGTCAGACATAATAGGAATATATAGAATAGATAAATAGATAGACAGACAGACAGATAGAATATATATTATATAGATGGAATAGAGGAGACAGAGAGAGTCAGGCAGAGAGACAGACAGACAGAATATATAGGTAGAACAGATAGGTAGAATTGACAGATAAAATATATAGATAGATAGATAGATAGATAGATAGAGACAGACAGAATATATAGGTAGAATAAATAGGTAGACAGACAGAAATGACGATAGATGGATGGACAGACAGATAGATAGATGGATGCATAAATAGATAGATAGATAAATAGATATATCGTTTTACAGGAAATTTAATAATTGTAAGCACTAAATAAAAAAGTTAATATTAATATTATTACACAGACTAAACCTAAGATCCCATATATGCGGTATGCGATATGCAAATGCGAATGCGAATGTGGCAAAAAAATCGAAAAGCATATAAAGGCATAGTAGTGCTTCCATACGTCCAAATGCGATTGCGATGGCGAATGTGAATGCGGCAAATGGATCGACCTATGGACCGATCGGTGCGAATCCGAATTTGAATACTGCCGCATATACCACAATCGCATTTGCATGCCGGATACCGAATACCGCATATATGGAATCTTAGCTCAGAGAAGTTGCTTGCAAGTCCATACAGTGCGACAATGTAGCTACGCCCTTGAAGTTGATCAATAGGTGGCGCTGATGTTCAATTCTCTCTATTCTACTGAGTCCTGGTTCTGCCTACACACACTAGATGGCGGCACCGTTAGGGCCAGCTATTTATGTAGTCTACCTCTGTATCTTACTCATGTGTGTTGTATATTAGGCTGCACGGATCTAGCTTACTGGTTATGACAATCTCCCCGAAATGGCAATCGTGTGGGTTCGAGTCCGGTCCTATATATTATAAAGATCAACCGACTCATTTTATCTCACGAAATCAAAGAACCTCAAACCATCTGACAGTGCCACTTTAGTTTTAGCTCGACCCGCCAGCAGTGCTGCATTACTGTCCGCTCGTTACCTGTCCGCTCACCAGGTGGCGCGGCGCGGCTTGTGTCGACGTGATCACGTGATGCTGGTAGCTCGGGCTGCTCCTCGGAGTGGAAGGTGCCCTGAGGGGTTGGAGGTTCAACCTGCACGTGGACAACCGGCCGTGGTGCAGGGGCAGTCTCACAACGCGACTCTGGGGGGAGAGTGGAAGCGGAGTCTGTGAGGCATGACGGTGGAGAGTGGAAGCTGAGTCTGTGAGGTAGTGAGGGTGGAGAGTGGAAGCTGAGTCTGTGAGGTAGTGAGGGTGGAGAGTGGAAGCTGAGTCTGTGAGGTAGTGAGGGTGGAGAATGGAAGCGGAGTCTGTGATGTAGTGAGGGTGGAGAATGGAAGGTGAGTTACTGAGTGAGGTATGGGGAGGGGGGAGTGGAAGGTGAGTTAGTGAGTGAGGTATGGGGAGGGGGGAGAGTGGAAGGTGAGTTAGTGAGTGTGGTAGTGAGGGGGGAGAGTGGAAGGTGAGATAGTGAGTGAGGTAGTGAGGGGGGAGAGTGGAAGGTGAGTTAGTGAGTGAGGTA
>JASIRB010001145.1:0-101141 GCA_030323885.1 Branchipolynoe longqiensis | reverse complement strand
TGGCGGAGACGCAGGGACGCAGGCACATCTACTCAGAACGAGGCGGGTCTGGATGGGAGGGAGGAAGGGAGGAAGGTGAGAGGGAGGAGGGAGTGAGGAGAGAGGGAGGAAGGAAGGAGGGGAGAGAGAGGAGGAAGGAAGGAGGGAGGGCGGGGAGAGGGAGGGAGGAGAGAGGGAGGAGAGAGGGAGGAAGCTAGGAGGGTGGGCTAGAAGGGGAGGGAGGGAAGGGGAGTGGGGGACATGCCGGCTATCAGTCGTGCAGATAGGAGCCGGTGACTGCCGCACTGTATGCTTGCTCTATCTGCCGACGACCAGCAACGCTCCTCGCTGGTTCCCGAGCCGTAGCCGGTGCCCGACCGTCTCCCGCGTTATCTCCACCAGCCTACCTCCTCCCCCCGCCCCCCATCCCCCCCTCCACACACCCCTCCACCCCCATCCCCCCACCGCTTCATCCCACCTCCCATATCCCACCTTCCCAAGCCCCCTTCCTTCCTCCCCCCGGTCACCAGCGCTCTATATGACCAGCGCCGCCCGCCGGCGCCGCCGGTACCCGCGCCGCACCTTCCCCCCGGCCCCACCCCCCCCCCCCCCCCCACACACACACCCCGCCACCCCCCGCTGTCCTCCTAATATCCGCCCAGCGCGTTCTGCTTTCGCTAGTTCCGTTTTCGGTTATCTCGCCTGAACGGGTGGTTCGGGGGGAAAGCTGTGTGTTACCAACGGGGAGGTGGATGTGCAGGTGAATGGCCAGGTGAATGGGGAGTGGGATGAGTGGATGAGTGGATGAGTGGATGAGTGGTTGAGTGGATGAGTGGATGAGTGGATGAGTGGATGAGTGGTTGAGTGGATGAGTGGATGAGTGGATGAGTGGATGAGTGGATGAGTGGATGAGTGGATGGGTGGATGGGTGGATGAGTGGATGGGTGGATGGGTGGCTGAGTGGAAGAGGGGAAGAGTGGATGAGTGAATGACTGGCTAAGTGGATGAGGGGAAGAGTGGTAGAGTGGAAGAGCGGAAGAGTGGAAGAGGGGAAGAGGGGAGAGTAGGAGAGTGGAAGAGTGGAAGAGTGGAGAGTGGAGAGTGGAGAGCGGAGAGTGGAGAGTGGAGAGCGGAAAGGAGAGCGGGTAGGAGAGTGTGGAGAGTTGAAAGTGGACGATGAGGGAACAATGCTGTCCGTCCAGATCTCAACACGTGGGGAGTTGGCATGGTCACGTGGTCATGGTTCCTTGCGTTTGTTATTGTCACGTGACGAGAACAACACTGCATGGGGCGGGGCTCGCCGTCGCCGTCGCCGTCGCCGTCGCCGCCACCCTTGCCTTCCATACTGCCCTTCCTCCTCCTCGCCCCTTCCTCCCTCCAAACTCTCTCCTTCCACTCCTCCCTCCTCCTCTCCTCCTTCCCTCCTTCCCCATTCCCCAACCAGACGGGATTGATGAGTTAGATCGTCCGTCTCCCGTGCTGGTAGATCGTGGGGTCGTGGATTCGAACCCCGGTCGAGTCAAACCAATGACTTAAAAATGGATACTTGTTGCATCCTAGCCAGGCGCTTGGCATTATTAGGATAGGGCAAGGACTGGTGTGCTCAGTGTCAGGATAATGTGACGGCGGCCTGGTCATGGTGCCGGCGGCCTGGTTTCCCAGTGGGACAGCACTATAAAGTTGCCATGAGTGCGCACTGTCACAAGTCGGTACCCGTCCTGATATGACCTTAGATGTTGCTAGGACGTAAAACGACAACAAACAAATCCCCCTTCCCCTCCCCTCCTTCCCTCCTTCCCTCCTTCCCTCGTCCCCCTCCCCCTCACCTCCTTCTCCGTCCTCATTCCTTCTTCCTCCTTCTCTGTCCTCATCCGTCTCCCTCCTCCTCCCTCCTCATCCCTCCTCCTTCTCACTCCCTCCTCCTCCCTCCTTCTCCCTCTCCATCTCTCCTTCTCCATGCCTCCTTCTCCCTCCCTACTTCTCCCTCCCTCCTTCTCCCTCCCTCCTCCCTCCTTCTCCCTCCCTCCTCCCTCCTTCTTCTCCCTTCTCCCCTCCCTCCTTCTCCGTTCTCTCCTCCTTCCTTCTTCTCCCTCCTTCTCCTCCTTCTCCCTCCTTCTCCTCTCTCTCCATCCTTTCTCCCTCTTTCTCCTCCTTTCCTTCTTCTCCATCTCTGCTATCCTTCTCATCCTTCTCCATCCTTCTCCATCCTTCTCCATCCTTCTCCATCCTTCTCCATCCTTCTCCATCCTTCTCCATCCTTCTCCATCCTTCTCCATCCTTCTCCATCCTTCTCCATCCTTCTCCATCCTTCTATATCCTTCTCCATCCTTCTCCATCCTCCTCCATCCTTCTCCCTCCTCCATCCTTCTCCATCCTTCTCCATCCTTCTCTATCCTTCTCCATCCTTCTCCATCCTCCTCCATCCTTCTCCCTCCTCCATCCTTCTCCATCCTTCTCCATCCTTCTCCCTTCTCCATCCTTCTCCGTCCTCATCCCTCCTTCGCTCCCTTCCCTTCCCGCTCTCTCTAATCCTCCCCCCCCCACCCCTCCTCGTCCTTCCATACCTTCTACCACCCTCCTCCTGCCATTCCACTCTGTATACGAAACACAAATCTACACGGTCATGGACATTGCTTCCTTCTATAAAAGAACAAAGAAGCCTGCCTCCCCACATCTCCAACAGCAGTGCTACTATTCCCATTGAGGACAAGATAATTTGTAATTTCCATTTTCTTACCAACTGCTTTGTCTTAGCAACAGTGCCGGCCGTCGCCCACCCACCCCCACCCCAACCCCCACATACACCTTGCTGCTGTCGCCTCCTCCCCATCCCTTACTTCACCCCACCCCGCACCCCCTCACCACCACTCTCCACCCTCCACCCCCCCCCTCTTCTAGCCGCCAGCAATCGAGCAATGAAATAACAAACAAAAGCGTGATTAGAAAGACTAAAAATCTAGGTCGCGAGCAATTCTGAGCGTCCGCGTTTGATTCTTGCAACAAACACAATAGACGATTTCCACCACCGATCAGCCATCTCACAGCAGTGAAAGAACCAAAGCGGTGGATAGCAAGCAGCTCAGTATACATCGAATCCTGTGGAAAAGGTCTTATATATCATATTATATCCACTACCAACGCGCCCTCCTATGGCCGTGGCGAGAACTAATGGTGTAGCTAACAGCTCACTACGCAATCTCCTGTGGAAAAGGGTCTATTGTGTGACGGTCATTATTTCGATGCTGATTTCTATCTTGAGCAAACAGACAAGGTGTGGGCGGGAGCGAGGAGCGACATTCTGACAATGTGTTGTTGTGTTACTATTTCTAAAGCACCTTTTATACACAAAAAAAGAATTAAACACCCATAAAACACCTTACACACACACAAGACAAAACTATAAAAAAAGTAAACACAAAGAGAAGACGCCAGTCATTCTATTCATCTGCCATGTATGGATGGCCCTGCGGTAGATAATGCCACAACTTTGTAGTTTTGCCTCGTTGCTGATCCGCTGCAGTTTCTAAAATCTATTACTCGGTTATGACTGATGCGCCTAAAACAATAAGGCCTTGCTAATATCCCACGATAAAAAAAATCCCCTTTTCTTTATTTTAAATTTTTTTTCATTTTTTTTCATTGTTTGTCCTACTGTTTCGACAAACGCGTGCTAGGATTTCTAGAGTTGGGTTATCAATTCGGATGTGGTGGGAAAGTGCGCAGGCCCGGATGTGGTGGTGTGCATGGCTTGTAACAATGTCTACTGCTTGTAACCATGTCTACCACTTGTAACCATGTCTACCGCATGCAACCATGTCTATGCTTGTAACCATGTCTACTTCTTGTAACCATATCTACTGCTTGTAACAATGTATACTGCTTGTAACCATGTCTACCACATGTAACCATGTATACCACTTGTAACCATATCTAACACATGTAACCATGTATACTGCTTGTAACCATGTCTACCGCTTGTAACCATATCTACTGCTTGTAACCATATCTACTGCTTGTAGCCATGTCTACTGCTTGTTGGCATGTCTACTGCTTGTACCCATATATACTGCTTGTAACAATGTATACTGCTTGTAACCATGCCACTGCTTGTAACCATGTATACTGCTTGTAGCCATGTCTACTGCTTGTAGGCATGTCTACTGCTTGTGACCACGTTTGCTGATTGTAACCATATATACTGTTTGTAGCCATGTCTACTGATTGTAACCAAGTCCACTGCTTGTAACAATGCATACTGCTCATAACCATGTTTACTGCTTGTAGCCATTCCACTGCGTAACCATGTCTACTGCTTGTACCCATACGACCGGGCGCGGTGGCTGAATTGGTAGAGCGTGGGGGCCTCGCGTGTGAGAGATCAGGAATTCGGTTGCCGGTCGAGACAAACCGATGACTTATAAAAGTAATACTTGTTGCTTCCTAGCCTGGCGCTTGGCATTAATACGTTAGCTCAGAGTCAGGATATGCAAGAGATGTGGGTTCGATTCCCGCTCTAGGCGCAATATTTCCCATT
Organism: Branchipolynoe longqiensis; assembly: GCA_030323885.1. Taxonomy (NCBI): domain Eukaryota; kingdom Metazoa; phylum Annelida; class Polychaeta; order Phyllodocida; family Polynoidae; genus Branchipolynoe; species Branchipolynoe longqiensis. The sequence continues at coordinate 96,628 of JASIRB010001145.1, read as the reverse complement.
TTCATCACCCCCCCACCGACAGTAACTTGTCACATCTTGTACCCTCCACTCAGAACTGTCCACACAATACAAGGTCATGCACGCCGACTCTTGCCATGCACATCGCTTGTTGACATGCGCACCGCTTGTTGCCATGCACACCACTTGTTGCCATGCACACCACTCAAAGCTCTGCGGAAGCGTTGCTGTTCCCACACAGGACACTCTCGGCGGTGTCGCTGAAAAATTATCCCCGAACCGCGTAAATTAATTAGGCCAGAAAAGGAACGCGGACGCGCCAGGCAGTACTTCCGGTATGAGACGACGTCCTGCAAACACAGCATTCTTTCTGCATTCAGCCTATTTTTTCTAAGCTTTTTAATTGGTGATCAGGGCTTTTATTTGTTAACTTGTAAAGAAGAACAAAATCACTTCTTAAAATAAAAATTAACTACACTAATGTACTTCGAACGAGTTATTATTTGCGTCGGAGCAAATCTCAAACAAAATTATGGTTATTCGGTATTACAGTAGGAGCAACTGACTAGGATGCATCGTTGAATTCTTTGCTAGCTCTTCATTCATGTTAGATTTGATTAAGTTGCGTAAATATGTTCTCTGTGGCAGAGTGGTTAGAGTGTCTGAACTTTTTCTAGGTCAGACTCCTAATCGGAAGATCGGTGGTTTGATTCCCCATGCCGTTACCTCTGACAATTTGGATTTCCACAACTGTCTATAACTTACAGCATCATCAAAGCTCTCATACCATGTCTATGTGGTGTGGGGGGTTAAAAATCCCTTGGGTCGGTAAAGCTGTAGGCTCAGGCTTTCTATCGATAAACTGTCTAATGGTGAAAACAAGTCTATTCAGACTTATCCATGATAGGTGGTATAAATCTTCAAGAAGAAAAAAAGCTGTATATGTCCGTAGTGAAAAGAGCAGTGTGTCGCCATTCCAAACCAAATTAACCTCATGGAAAAGGAATTATCTCTGGAATAAAATGTGTCGTTTGTTTGTTTGTGTAATGACCCCCAGCACAAAAAGTAAATATCGGCTATTGGGGGTCATACAGTGGTTAAACATATGTGAGTAAAATAATTACATTTAAAACAGGTCAAATAGAGCACAGATACATATGCCAAAGAGCATAGAACTGTGGTAAAATCACAAGTGGTGTATGATAAATAAAATCAACAGTAAAAGACTTTTCAAGTTAAAAATGGAAAATTGAATTTTTGGTTAAACAAAACTAGTTTCCCTATACAAATTTAATAATGAGTTGCGGATGGAATTGGAACGACTCCAACACACCCTCATTTCCAAATACATCATCTCTAACTGGTTTTAACTCTTTCAAATATTTACTTGTCCGTAGCTACCTTGGTGATCGCTATTACAACGATAGGGTAAGAAGGATCAGCGTAATGAGGAAGACGAATACGGGTATTCAGATTTATACTGGTCCATCCCGATGAACTGATGTTGTCTGTTTGTCTGTTTGTTGTAGTTTTACGTCCTAGCAACATCTAAGGTCATACCTATGAACTGAAGCTGCGACCCAACAAGTTGGGTCGCAGGTGGGGCAAGGTGATGAACACAAATGTATACAAGATATATGGAAATAGAATCACTGGAGACAACAACGTTTGTTTTGTAAGAGTTCTCAGACTTTAATATGAGAAAGAGTGCATGGGCTTCTGTCGTGAAAATTTACCTTTGATCTGTATGTTTGTTTGTTACTGTTTTACATCCTAGGAACATCTAAGCTCATATCAGGATGGGTAGCGACTTGTGACAGTGCGCACTCATGGCGACTTCATAGTGCTGTCCCACTGGGAAATTAGGCCACCGGCACCATGACCTGATATCCCATTCAGTTACACTATCCTGACACTGAGCTAAGCAGTCGTTGCCCTATCCTATTAATGCCGAGCATCTGTCTAGGAAGCGACAAGTATCAATTTTAAAGTCATTGGTTTCACTCGACCGGGAATCGAACGCCCGACCTTCCGGCCTTTGATCTGGAATGAGTTGCTCGCTAAGCCAAGGAAACTGCTCACTTTGTGAGTGAGCATTTCATTATAAGGAGTTAGTAGCTTAAAACCAAGAGTGGTGCACATGCTCTTAAATAGCAGGGTTGCCAAAATGAAAAAACAGAACATCTTATGGGATGTTATATTCGGGGAGGGGGCGGTCTGGGGGTAGTCCTCCAGAAAGATTTTAACATCTTAGATGCTCTGTGGTGCATTTTGGACACAATAATCCATAAGATTTATATAATTTTGGAAAATGAAAAACGGGAAGATCGGAATGAGGTGATGATGGGGACATAGAATATTGTACACCTTATCGCAAAACCATAAGGGTTGGCAGCCCTGAAATAGACCGAGGGAACTGCTCAGTTAACGGACTGAGCAATTCACTGCGAGTATATAGAATGAGCGGTTCGCAAGAGGAAATGTAATGCAGCACGGTTGGTTGTTGGAGTTTTACATCCTGGCAACATCTAGGGGTCATATCAGGACGGATACCGACTCCTGACAGTGCACACTCATGGCGACTTTATAGTGCTGCCCCACTGGGCCGCCAGCACCATGACCTGATATCCCACTTTATCACATTATCCTGATGCCGAGCCAATCAGGCCTTGCCCTATCCTAGTAATGCTGACCGACTGGCTAGGAAGCGGCAAGTATACATTTTTAAGTCAATTGCTTGACTCGGCCCACAGGTTTGAATCCCATGATCTACCAAAATGGGAGACAGACGCTCAGCTCATTTGGCCATCCTGTCTGGTTTTAGTGCAGCGCGTTGATACATGGAGTGAGGTGCTCGGGACAAGGAGTGAGTATGTAGCGACAGGGGGTGAGTACATCACCCCAGGAGAATATGAATGAGAGCTGCACATGGAGTGATCACCTCACGGAGTTGTCGAGCAGGATCTGAAGTGATAAATCAGTATTCCTTGTTAACAAAACAACAACAAAAAACACCTCCATCAACGATAATTAATCCTCCGTTCTTTTCTTCTCAAGTTCTTGTTGTTGGTTGGTTGTTTTTCTTCTATTCGACACTTTTGTTAAGACTGCACATATATCGATTTTGTCTGGGTGTTCTAAGAAGGTTCTTAGTATCATTAATGCTAAGAACCTAGAATCGACGGCTTACATTTGGTGACTCATACCATAGCAGAATCTCCATTGTCTAAAGCCCCAGTCAGACCTCACCGGATTGAGGAACCGGACAGAAACCAGACACTGTCCGGTGACGTACGGTAATGTACGGTTTATATAGGGTACCCATCCGGCGTGTCCGTTCTATCTCTGGTGGTGTCCGGCGGTGTCCGGTACAAGTTTTGAACATGTCCAAAACTTGTACCATACACTGTTACGGTTGGTGTCTGGCTTACGTCCGTTTTGTCCATTTTGTCCGTTTCATGTCCGTTACTCATCCGTTAGCTGTCCGGTTTGTATCCTGAAGAGTCCTTTGACTGTCCTGGGGGAATTCAGTCCGTCATTTTTTTTTCTGTTTTCGGCGCGTCCGTGATCAGTCCGGTAGGTATCCATTTGGTGTCCGGTTGGTGTCTGGTTGGTGTCCGGTTGGTGGCCGGTTAGTGTCCGGTTGGTGTCTGGTTGGTGTCCGGTTGTTGTCCATTTGACATTCGTTTTTTGCCCATCGGTTGACCATTCCTTGTCCGTTGAAAGCGCAATATTTCGACACATTTCGATCCATTTTGATACCGGACACCAACGGACTAGAAAATTCTTTGTCTGGTTTATGTCTGTGGCTCAATCCGGTAAGGTCTGACTGGGCCTTTAGGTACTCGCCATTTCCTTGATGACATAATGTAATTAGCTCCTTTTCATTCAGCAATGTGTATAATGACACTATCCCTTCGCAATATTTCCCTGATATGCTATTGCCACTAGCCCTTGCATCCTGATTGTGAGTTTTATATTCTCTGTAACTGTCATTTTATACAACTTTTGTAAAGCTGCATAGTCCGATGACAACATAAAATTGTCTAAACCAAAATAATTATCTAAATTGGATTCTACATATCTACCTTTGATACTAGTGCACTTATTAAACATTTGTCACCACCCAAATGGGAATAGTGAGGCAATTGAATAGAACCTGGTATTGCAGAGGGCTATGGTGTCAGAGTTTTGGCAAGCTTGCCAACATTAATTTAGCATGGTTGCACTTCAAATATCTCAAAAGTTACCCCTTAAAATATAAGTTACTTCAAGCTAAAGTAAGGTACATTATGACGATCAACCTAATGTAGTTATCTCAGAATATCTATATTTTTGTTAAACCATCGGACTATGCGACTGTCATGGGGGGTGATGAAAATGGGAAATACTGCGCCTAGAGCGGGACTCGAACCGACATCTCTTTGCATTCCGGGCCAGTGTGCTAACCATTACACCAACTAGGCTCCCTGATATCAACACACTACCCACGCCCACCTGTCTATGTGGCTCCTTGCCTGAGAGGTCAGTGCAGACCACTACACTCGTCCCCCTGGAATTGTAAGTCTTTTAATGCTTACAATTACATACATACAGGCAATGCAACACACTTACATACACAGGGTAGGTTCAACAACTATACAGCGCATAGCTTGTACAGGATCATGGTCACGGCACCAGTGTCATGGGGGTGATGAAAATGGGAAATACTGCGCCTAGAGCGGGACTTGAACCCACATCTCTTTGCATTCCGGGCCAGTGTGCTAACCATTACACCACCTAGGCTCCCTGATATCAACACACTACCCACACCTACCTGTCTATGTTGCTCCTTGCCTGAGAGGTCAGTGCAGACCACTACACAACTTTAATTGATTTTAAGTTTTTAGATTCTCTGTAAAGGCATTCATTTGTTGTGGTACTGGATGCAGTGGCCCAATTAGTAGAGCGCAGGCCTCCCATGCGGAATGTCGCGAGTTCAATTCCCAGTTGACTCAAACCAATAACTTACTAAATTGATACTTGTCGCTTCCTAGCCAGGCGCTCGGTATTATTAGGATAGGGCAAGGATGGGTTGTCTCAATGTCAGGATAATGTGAGTGAGTGGGATATCATGTCATGGTGCTGGTAGACTATTCTACCAGTAGGGAATCACTATAAAGTAGCCAGGAGTGTGCACTGTGAAACGTCAGTACCCATCCTGATATGACCTTAGATGTTTCCAGGACGTAAAACTCCACCAACCAAAACTAATGATTCAGTAAGAAACAATAGACCGGAAGTGCAGATGACGACACTTTCCCTTCTCCCCTCCAACCTGCACCTCCTGCAAATTGGACTCTAGGTTTGGGTGGAGGGACGAGTTGACCCTCCATTCATCCCAGTAGACAGCAGGCTTGAATGCCCGGTACACACCTCCCATATACGACCTAAAACTGCCCGTTTCGCAACTAAGTTTGAGTTTTAGTCGTTAGGTGTGCGACCCCCTAGCACACCAGAGCCTTGCGATTCGTGACTTAAAACTCAGTTTTAGGGCTTAAAACTCGAATCGCAAGACATTCGAAAAATGAATCGGCCAGTTTTACGTCGCGAAACGGGATGGGTCGGGTTGTGAAACGCAGTCAGTTTTAGCATGTGAATCGTATACGGGAGGTGCGTACCAGGCATTACACCTCTCCTGCTGCTGTTCCCAGCTTGCCATAATCTCCCCACCTTTTGCTGAGCTGGTGATCTGCACCCACTAGCCCTATTACTGTATTGGGGTCTCTTAATAGCACTATTGTCTCTTCACAATATTAAATTTGATTCCTGCTGAATCAAATGCATTGTGACCAACATTTATCACAGTTTGTTTGTTGTTGTTTTACGTCCTAGCAACCTCCAACGGTCATATCAGGATGGGACTTTTATTACATGTTAGATAGTTACTTAGAGCTTATAGTTGTAGTAGGAAATACAATTAGATATGACCCTCATGCACATCTGTTTCGGACAGTGTCCTGTGATGAAGTATATACATTTACATACATTGATATGCACACACATATAGATATATATATATATATATACATCTGACACCGGCAAGATCACATCAAGACAGGTGCAAACTACTTGTCCCCGAGAGATTGCCGCTAGTAACTTGCAAAAGCTAGCACCACTTCAACGCTTTGCAAGCAGGTTTTATGAAATGCACAGCCGCACGCAGTCAAGTAATGAAAGCAGTATTTGTCGCATTGCGACCGATAGCATGATGATGATTTGTTTTGTTTATTGTTGTTTTATGTCCTAGCAAAACCTAAGGTCATATCAGGATGGGTACCGACTTGCGACAGTGCGCACTCATGGCATCTTTATAGTGCTGCCCCACTGGAAGACCAGGCCACCAGCACCATGACCCGATATCCCACTCAGTCACATTATCCTGACACTGAGCAAAGCAGTCCTTGCCCTATCCTAATAATGCCAAGTGCCAGGCTAGGAAGTGACAAGTATCAATTTTTAAGTCATTGATTTGACTCGACCAGGTTTGAACCCACGACCCCACGATCTACCAACACGGAAGACGGACGCTCTAACTCATTCGGCCATCCCCTCTGGTCAGATGATGATGATGATATATACACCTATATACATAAAAATACATATGGACAAACGCATAAGGAAATGAAGCAGATTAAAACAAAATAAATATATAACATTAAAACTAAGTTAATATTTAATATCAAATAGCTATATGTATCAGTAAGCTACCATTAAGCGTACCAAAGGCACTCAGTGCACCTATTTCAAATGTGTCATCCTGGATTATAAAACCGAGATAGAATATATGTGATGGTAAAATGCACAAGACACCTGCTGCATTAAAACCAATAAAATATACAATATCAAATATTCATATGTCAATTACCAGTACTTGTACCACCTGCCCTCATTGCACTTACTTAATAGTTATGTGACATCACACAGGGAAGGGTGGAAGGGAGGGATGGATTGTACATAAGGCATACTAAAAAGGTTCCAAATTTACTATAAAAACTATAATGATATATCTTGGAAGTAATAATGCAAAAATAAAAGGAAGTTGATACGGAACTGACTTAGCTAGGTAGTTGTATTTGAATTATTACTAGACAATGACAATCAGTAACAGATTTGTTTCTTTGTTGTTTTACATGCTAGCAATATCTAAGGTCATATCAGGATGGGTACCGACTTGTGACGGTGTGCACTCATGGTGACTTTATAGTGCTACCCCACTGAGAGACCAGGCTGCCAGCACCATGACCTGATATCCCAATTAGTCACATTATCCTGACACTGAGCCAACCAGTCCATGCCCTATCCTAATAATGCCGAATGCCAGGCTAGGAAGCGACAAGTATCAATTTTTAAGTAAGTGGTTTGACTCAACCAGGGTTCGAACACACAAACCCAATTGGGTTTGGATCCCCTGATCACCCAAAGCAGGAGATGGACGCGCCTTCTAGTCATCAGTAATAGGCCTGTCACACTATGACATAACAAGCTCATGTGAGCCGATGTAGGTGAATTTTGGTCATTACGTTGAGGTACGGCGGGTTATGTCATGCTTACGTTAGGCAGACATCAAGTTAAGTCGAGATACGTCAGGTTACTTCGAGTTACGGTAGCGTGCGTCAAGGTTTTGGACATGCCCAAAACTGTTGACGTAGCTCGATGTGATGCAGTTGCGTTGGGATGATGTTACACTCATGTTACGCTGAATTTAGGCATGCGATAGAGCTGCATCGGCTACGTTAAATCAACGTTGTCTTACATCAGAGTGATGCACAGGCGGGACGAATGTGCGGCCCGCGCTAAGACAATGTGGGGTTAACATATCTCAACATAGGTCAATGACGCATGCCTAATGTTGCTCAAACGTTTCGCAAACATGTCCTAACGTAGTTGACATCGTTGACGAATGTCTAGTGTGTGCGTAATGTCTGTGATATCCTTCGAACATTGTCAAATGTGGTGTGAACGTGTTGCCGTTGAGTATATGCTGGACTCATGTCAACCCTACGCTAGTCTCTCGGTGGGTCGATGTCGACTCACGTCGGGAAAAACGGTCGAGTCGGACGTGGCAATGTTAGGATGGGCGTGATCATGTCAGCCGGATGCTAAGCCGCCGCTCATGTCACATTAGGCTCGCGTCGCACGTGCTGGAGTTTCGCTAGCCTCATTTTTGACACAATTACTTATTCCTTTGCCCTCACTCGTTGAACCACATTATAACTACGCTATTCCGATGTTATGCTCACATCAACTACGTGGCATTGATGTCCAACTTGGCCCCTTATTTACATGTTACGCTGAGAATTTTGACTCATAAAATTTATTTTCACGTTGCCCCTACACTGGCGTGTTACGTTGTAGTGTGACAGGGCCATAACAGATGGACAATCAATGTCAGGCTGCATCCTAAATAATATTTGCATAACAAACTATACCTCAGATATTATGTTCGCTTTGTACCAGGTAAAGAACTGCCACTTGATTATTCTTACGCACGCAGCACTAGAACGAAAACATGTGATAGAGAATAAAAAATAAAAGAACTGACCAGCCTAGTCTATATCCTGTCCCTTTAACCCTGTGCGTGAATGCGCGTGTTAGCCCCCTCCTATATGTATGTGCCAATTTTTAACCGGACCGGGGTTAAAGGAGGGTGCCGGGTTAGCTAACCCCAGAGTTCCAAATGTGTCACTGGGGGATGTATGTGACCAAAATGTGCCCGAGTTAGCTAACATTTCAGTTATTTATAGATGTGTGCTTGTTTACATTCGTCGATTGGACAATATGAATATCGCCGCCGATATAGCTACTACGTTAATATTGCTTCGAATTTAGGGTTAATTTAATAAAATTTCACTATTTGACTATGTAACTCTGTTAAATATGATAGCATTGAATAGATTTGGGGCTAATATATAGCCGCCGATTCGGCGGCGGCGGCGGCGGCGATTTGTTTACTTTACATTCGTCGATTCGACAATATGAATATCGCCGCCAATGCGGCGGCAGCGTTAATAACGGTTCGAATTTAGGGTTAAATTGGTAAAATGTCACTTATTGCGTATGTAATTCTGTTAAATATGGTCGCATTGAATAGATTTGGCCCTAATATATAGCCGCCGATTCGGCGGTGGCGGCGATGGACAGTATGGATATCGACGTCCATACGGCGGCGGCGGCGATTTGGTTACTTTACATTCGTCGATTCGACACTATTAATATCGCCGCCAATGCGGTGGTAGCCTTAATAACGCTTCGAATTTAGGGTTAAATTGATCAAATTTCACTTATTGTGTATCTAATTCTCTTAAATATGGTCGCATTGAATAGATTTGCACCGAGTCGGTGCCTAACCCCACCTTTAACCCTCCTTTCACATGGGGTTAGTGCAGGCGACTTTACGCTCGCCGAGTTAGTTTTACCCCGACACATACATACGCAGTTTTCGCCTCTAACCCGGGAAATCCGCACGACGCAGGGTTACCACCGCTAACCCGAGCTCATACATATAGGCCCAGATGGCGCCACAACGATGTCAGCAACTAGTACCCCCCAGCCCCACCTTACCGATCGTGGTGTGAGTGGTGTGTTGGAGCGCGCTGGCGGCATGGTTGCACCGCGAGTGATGACATGCCTCCTCCAGTGGGTGTGTCTATGTGGGTGGGTGGGTGGCTAGTATTTTGTAAGGATGGAAGCAGGTGTCACTAAGGCATTACACTGCCCCTAACATCGCCCAATCACAATCTGCCGTCTGAATAAATGCATTGTAAGCATTTAAACTTATTTTCTTGTTTAGGTGTATTAAATGCAGCGCAATAAAGAGTTGGTGTTGATTGGGTTTTGTTTGCTTATTGTTTTACGTCCTAGCAACATCTAAGATCATATCAGGACAGGTACCGACTTGTGACAGTGCACACTCATGGCAACAGTATAGTGTTGACCCATGGGGAGACCAGGCCACCAGCCACCATGCCACCAGACACCTTGCCACCATGACTTGAAATCCCACTCAGTCACATTATCCTGACATTGAGCCAACCAGTCCTTGCCCTATCCTATTAATGCCGAGTGCCTGGCTAGGAATCCACAAGTATCAATTATTAAGTAATTGGCTTGACTCGACCTGGGTTCAAACCCATAGGTTCGAATCCCACGATCTAACAAAACGAGAGATGGGCACTCAACTCATCCGGCCATCCCGTCTGGTCTATTATGTAATGAGGGAAGCAGGTGTCACTAAGACATGACACTGCCCCTAACATCGCCCAATCACAAGCTGCCGTCTGAATAATTGCAATGAAAGGAATTAAAGTTACTCTCTTTCTAAGTTTATTAAATGCAGTGCAATAAACAGTTGGTGTTGATTTGGTGTGGTTGGTAGATGGGTATAGGGTGTGGTGGTGGGTGCGGATTATCGGGGTTATAATTTGTGTTGTTGCCAATATGGCCAGTGAGATGTTAGCGGAATGCGCTCCTGGTGGTGGTAGTGTTGTTGCACAGCGAGGAAGGTGTGGCTTCCTTCTCCGTCTTCGCCTCCAGGGTGGCCCCTAAGTGCTTATAGATCCATACTCTTCCCCTCCCCCTCCTCACTCCCCCCCCCCCAAATGCCCTCATGGGGAAAAAAGTGGATTTTCTTTTTCAAAGCTGGCTAAGCTTTTTCTTCTAGGATTGTCTCTGTCCAGTAAATGTCGTCTGTTCTGAGAGATTCAGTGAGTGAATGTGTGGGTGAATGTGTGAGTGAATGTGGGGGTGAGTGTGTTGGTGAGTTTGTGGGTATGGGTGAGTGTGTGGGTGAGTGGGTGAGTAAATGTGTGTGAAAGTGTGTGTGAATGTGTGTGAGTCAATGTGTGTGTGAATGTGTGTGAGTGAATGTGTGTGAATGTGTGAATGTGTGAATGTGTGGGAGTGAATGTGTGTGAATGTGTGTGTGAATGTGTGAATGTGTGGGAGTGAATGTGCGTGAGTGAATGTGTGAGTGAATGTGCGTGAGTGAATGCGTGACTGAATGTGTGACTGAATGTGTGACTGAATGTGTGACTGAATGTGTGAATGAATGTGTGTAAGTGAATGTGTGACTGAATGTGTGACTGAATGCGTGACTGAATGTGTGACTGAATGTATGACTGAATGTGTGACTGAATGTGTGAATGAATCTGTAACTGAATGTGTGACTGAATGTGTGACTGAATGTGTGACTGAATGAACGAATGTGTAACTGAATGTGTGACTGAATGTGTGACTGAATGTGTGGCTGAATGTGTGTAAGTGAATGTCTAAGTAAATTTGTGAGTGAGTGTGAATGAGTGTGTGAGTGAGTGAGTGTGTGAGTGAGTGGGGGAGTGTGTGAGTGAGTGTGTGAGTGAGTATGTCAGTGTGAGTGAGTGAGTGTGTGAGTGAGTGTGTGAGTGAGTGAGGGGGTGTGTGAGTGAGTGAGTATGTCAGTGAGTGTGTCAGTGAGTGAGGGAGTGCGTGAGTGAGTGTGTCAGTGTGTGTCAGTGTGTGAGTGAGCGTGTGAGTGAGTGAATATGTGAGTGAGTGTGTGAGTGAGCGTGTGAGTGTGTGAGTGAGTGAGTGTGTGAGTGAGTGAGGGAGTGTATGGGTGTGTGAGTGAGTATGTGAGTGAGTGTGTGAGTGTGTGAGTTAGTGTGTGAGTGAGTGAATATGTGAGTGTGTGAGTGAGGGAGTATGTGAGTGAGTCTGTGAGTGAGTGAGTGAGTGTGTGATTGATTGAGTGCGTGAGCGCGTGAGTGCGTGAGTGAGTGTGTGAGTGTGTGTGAGGGAGTGTGTGAGTGAGTGTTTGAGTGAGTGTGTGAGTGAGTGTGTAAGTGAGTGTGTGAGTGTGTGAGTGAGTGTATGAGTGTGTGAGGGAGTGTGTGAGAGTGTGTGAGTGAGTGTTCGAGTGAGTGTGTGAGTGAGTGTGTGAGTGAGTGAGTGTGTGAGTGAGTGAGTGTGTGAGTGCGTGAGTGAGTGTGGGAGTGTGTGTGTGAGGGAGTGTGTGAGGGAGTGTGTGAGTGAGTGTGTGAGTGAGTGTGAGTATGTAAGTGAGTGTGTGAGTGATTGTGGGCATGAGTGTGTGAGTGTGTGAGTGTGAGTGAGTGTATGAGTGAGTGTGTGAGTGTGATTGAGTGAGTGAGTGTGTGAGTGTGTGAGTGAGTGTGTGAATGTTTGTGTGAGGGAGTGTGTGAGTGAGTGTGTGAGCGAGTGTGTGCGTGAGTATGTGAGTGTGTATGTGAGTGAGTGAGTGTGTGAGTGAGTGAGTGAGCGAGTGTGTGAGTGAGTATGTGAGTGAGTGTGTGAGTGAGTGAGTGTGTGAGTGAGTGTGAATGAGTGTGTGAATGTGTGAGTGAGTGTGTGAGTGTGTGAGGGAGTGTGTGAGTGAGTCTTTGAGTGAGTGTGTGGTTGAGTGTGTAAGTGAGTGTGTGAGTGTGTGAGTGAGTGTATGAGTGTGTGAAGGAGTGTGTGAGAGTGTGTGAGTGAGTGTTCGAGTGAGTGTGTGAGTGAGTGTGTGAGTGAGTGTGTGATTGATTGAGTGAGTGAGTGTGTGAGTGCGTGAGTGAGTGTGGGAGTGTGTGTGTGTGAGGGAGTGTGTGAGGGAGTATGTGAGTGAGTGTGTGAGTGAGTGTGTGAGTGAGTGTGTGAGTGACTGTGTGAGTGAGGGTGTGAGTGTGTGAGGGAGTGTGTGAGTGAGTGTGTGTGTGTGATTGAGTGAGTGAGTGAGTGAGTGTGTGAGTGTGTGAGTGAGTGTGTGAATGTTTGTGAGGGAGTGTGTGAGTGAGTGTGTGAGTGAGTGTGTGAGGGAGTGTGTGAGTGAGTGTGTGTGTGAGGGATGTGTGGAAGTGAGTATGTGAGTGAGTGTGTGAGTGATGGTGAGTGTGTGAGTGAGTGAGTGAGTGAGTGTGTGAGGTAGTGTGTGAGTGAGTGTGTGAGTGAGTGTGTGAGTGAGTATGTGAGTGAGTGTGTGAGTGAGTGAGTGAGTGTGTGAGTGAGTGAGTGAGAGAGTGTGTGAGTGAGTATGTGAGTGAGTGAGTGTGTGTGAGTGAGTGAGTGAGTGAGTGTGTGAGTGAGTGTGAATGAGTGTGTGAATGTGTGAGTGAGTGTGTGAGTGTGTGAGGGAGTGTGTGCGTGAGTCTTTGAGTGAGTGTGTGGTTGAGTGTGTAAGTGAGTGTGTGAGTGTGTGAGTGAGTGTATGAGTGTGTGGGGGAGTGTGTGAGAGTGTGTGATTGAGTGTGCGAGTGAGTGTGTGAGGGAGTGTGTGAGTGAGTGTGTGAGTGAGTGAGTGAGTGTGTGAGGGAGTGAGTGAGTGTGTGAGTGAGTGAGTGAGTGAGTGAGTGTGTGAGTGAGTGTGTGTGTGAGTGAGTAAATGTGTGAGTGAGTAAATGTGTGAGTGAATGTGCGAGTGAGTAAATATGTGAGTGAATGTGTGAGTGAATGTGTGAATAAATGTGTGAATAAATGTGTGAATGTGTTAATTAATGTGTGGGTGATTGACACTGTATTTGAGTAAGTGAGTGAGTGAGTGGGTAAGTTTCAGTGAGAACACAACATGCCTTCAAATATTGATATATGTTTAATTAGGAAACACATACCCTGTTTCTATTAAATATAACATGATAGCCGACATTTTGTCAAAGCAGACGACAATTTTCTTATCTTTCATTTCGTCAACGCTGCTGGTTGTGCAGTTATAACCAACCCCTGGGGTAATCCCTTTAGTCGAGATTCCGGAATAAGGATGAAGAACGTGGGCCTGAGATGGGGGGAGGGGTGGGTGAGGGGGTGGAGGGGGGGCTGTCAGGGTAGTACCGAGGGACGACGGTAGAGGGCGTGTGTAGCGTGCCGATTGGCAACGCTGATATCACTGCAACACGGCCACTGGCTCCAACACTGCGATTGGTGTGGCCACAGATTCTGTTCCTTCGAATACCCAAATCGTGTTTGATCGCGCCATATGGTCGATATCTATCTATCTATCTGTCGTGGGGGAGGGGTGATGAAATTGGGAAATATTGTGCCTAGAGTGGGACTCGAACCCACATCTCTTTGCATTCCGGGCCAATACTATAGAGATAATGCTTGTTTTATCGGGATGGCTAAAGCAGGTAAGAAAGTGTCCGCATTAAGAACTGGCACATTAATGGCAGTTGTTTGTTTGTTTTGTTTGTTGGGTGTCTTACGCCCTAGCAACATCTACGATCACACCACGACGGGCCTAAGTTCAGTAAACTCATATTATCGCCCACTACTATAGCGATAATGCGCAGTTATATCAGGACGGCTAAAGAAGCTACGAAAGTGATGGAATTTTAAGAACTGCCACATTTAATGGAAACTGAGTTGAATCTCATGCTCTAGTTAGTGAGTCTGGGAACTGAGGCTGCTGCTGCCACATAATAGCGCCCAGGTGCAAACAGGAACACAGCGAGTACAATACCCAGGAGGGGGACACAGGTGGGTGGAGAAGCAACAGCAACAAAAACACATGTACCGAGCTCATTATCGGGATCCCGCCCAACTGCTCGCGTTTTATGTGTGAGTGCATCATTCCTTAAGTAGCCGGTGTTTTACTAACAAGAAACAACCCTCGCTGCAGCATTATGTGATGGTTGGGGAACTGGTGGTGTTTGTGGAATGTGGTTTTACTAAACAGAAATTGTTATAGCTACGTATAGTCCAACATGATACGATGGTTGGGGAACTGGTGGTGTTTGTGGAATGTGGTTTTGCTGAACAGAAACTGTTATATCTACCTATAGTCCAACATGATACGATGGTTGGGGAACTGGTGGTGTTTGTGGAATGTGGTTTTACTGAACGGAAACTGTTATATCTACGTATAGTCCAACACAATACGATGGTTGGGGAACTGGTGGTGTTTGTGGAATGTGGTTTTGTGAACAGAAACTGTTATATCTACCTATAGTCCAACATGATACGATGGTTGGGGAACTGGTGGTGTTTGTGGAATGTGGTTTTACTAAACAGAAACTGGTATAGCTACCTATAGTCCAACATGATACGATGGTTGGGGCAGTTGTGGTATTTGTGGAACGTGGTTTTACTAACCAGTAACTGTCATAGTTATGCATAGTCCAATATGATGGTTGGGGCACTGGTGGTATTTTTTAAACGTGGTTTTACTAAACAGAAGCTGTCATAGTTATGTACGGTCCAATACTACAATGTTGGGGCACCGGTGGTATTTGTGGAATGTAGTTTTACTAAGCAGAAACTGTGGTACAGTCCAACGCAATGTCTGGTCACTCTGTAAATTGCAGGATATATGTAAGTTTCAGTCAGTATGTAAATTATGACTTTAATTTGAGACACTACTTGAATTATGACTTCCTGTAAATTACGGGCGCTATGTAAATTTCAGTCACTATGTAAATTACATTCACTATCTAAATTATGACTTGAAGTAAATGACAGTCACTATGTAAATTACAGTCACTATGTAAATTATGACTTGAAGTAAATGACAGCTACAATGAAGATTACAGCTTCTATGTAAATAACAGTCACGATGTAAATTATGGCTTCTATGTAAATTATTGCTTCTATGTTATAAATTATGGCCACCATGTATAAAGTATGACTCTATGGTCGGTTGTTGGAGTTTTACGTCCTTGAAGCATCTGAGGTCATATCAGGACGGGTACCAACTTACGACAGTGTGCACTCATAGCGACTTCATAGTGCTGCCCCACTGGGAGACCTGGCTGCCAGCAGCATCCCACTCAGTCACATTATCCGGACACTGAACCAACCAGTCCTTGCCCTATCCTAATAATGCCGAGCGCCAGGCTAGGAAGTGACAAGTATCAATTTTATAAGTCATCGGTTTGACTCGACCAGGGTTCGAACCCACGACCCCACGAACCCACAGGTTCGAATCCCACGATCTACCAAAAGGGCCACGGTGGTGACTCTCCGGCCCTATCTATGAATGTTGCAGCCCTCCTCCACCGCCTGGGTCCAGATCCACAAAACAACACGGCGGCCATCCTGCCCAGCCACCCAGCCAGCCCTATACAGCCGCCAGCATGCGTCTATCTGACAGTGTGCGATAATCGAACCGACGCACCAATACCTCCAGCAGCCAGACATGATGATACGCCACTGCCAACCCCTGCCAGCCATTGCCACACACTGCCACACACTACCACCCACTGCCATCCACTGCCACACACTGCCACACACTGCCACACACTGCCACACACTGCCACCCCTGCCACCCCCTGCCACCCCTGCCACACACTGCCACCTCCTGTCACCCCTGCCACACCCTGCCACCCCCTGCCACCCACTGCCAACCCCTGCCAACTCCTGCCAACCCCTGCCATCCACTGCCACACACTGCCACACACTGCCACACACTGCCACACACTGCCACACACTGCCACACACTGACACCCACTGCCACCCACTGCCATCCACTGCCACACACTGACACCCACTGCCACCCACTGCCACCCACTGCCACCCACTGCCACCCACTGCCACCCACCGCCACCCTTGCAACCCACAGCAACCCTCTGCAACCCCTGCAACCCCTACAACCCACTGCAACCCACAGCAACCCATTGCAACCCATTGCAACCCATTGCAACCCACTGCCATCACTGCACCAACATATAAGGTCAGATCAGGAAGGGTACCGACTTGTGACACTGCACGCCCATGGAGAATTTATTATAGTGCTGCCCCACTGGGAGACCAGACCACCAGCACCATGAAGTGATATCCCACTCACTCACATTAGCCTGATACTGTACAAATGAGTCCTTGCCCTATCCTAATAATGCCGAGCACCTGGCTAGTAAGCAACAAGAATCAATTTCTAAGTCAGGGTTCCAATCCGTGGTTTCCAATCCCACGATCTACCAAAACGGGAGACGGACGCTCAGCTAATTCGGCTGGGTGGTGTTGGTAGGGGTGACGTGGGAGTAGGGGGTGGGGCTGGTGTAGGTAGTGAATGAACGGTGCTGGGAGAAGGGGGTCGGTAGAAGGGGATAAGGGGTGCAGGTGGGGTGGGGTGGAAGTTGTGATAGGGCTTGGATGGGGTTGAGGGGGTGTGGGAGAGGTACTAGGGGTGGGGTGGGGTGGGTGATGGTGATGGTGATAGGGTGGGAGTGATATGTTGGTGGTGATGGGGTGGGTTGGTGATGGGGTTGTGGGGGTGATGGTGTGTGGGGTGATGGTGGGGTGGTGAAGAGGGGTGAGGTGGGTGGGGTGGGGCTGAGGTGGGGTCGTGTGGTGGTGATTGGGAACAAGTAGCGTGTGGGGAGTGGGGAGGTAAGAGTGGTGATAAGGTGTGGGTAGTGATGAGGTTGCGATGGAGGTGTGGTGCAGGTGTGGTGTAGGTGTGGTAGAGGTGTGGTAGAGGTGTGGTGGAGGTGTGGTGTAGGTGTGGTAGAGGTGTGGTGGAGATGTGGTGGAGGTGTGGTGGAGATGTGGTGGAGGTGTGGTGGAGGTGTGGTGGAGATGTGGTGGAGGTGTGGTGGAGGTGTGGTGGAGGTGTGGTGGAGGTGTGGTGTAAGTGTGGTGTAGGTGTGGTGTAGGTGTGGTGGAGGTGTGGTGGAGATGTGGTGGAGGTGTGGTGGAGGTGTGGTGGAGGTGTGGTGGAGGTGTGGTGGAGGTGTGGTGGAGGTGTGGTGGAGGGTGTGGTGTAAGTGTGGTGTAGGTGTGGTGGAGGTGTGGTGGGATGTGGTGGAGGTTGTGGTGGAGGTGTGGTGGAGGGGTGGTGGAGGTGTGGTGGAGGGTGGTGGAGGTGTGGTGGAGGTGTGGTGTAGGTGTGGTAGAGGTGTGGTGGAGGTGTGGCAGAGGTGTGATGCAGGGCGGGCGGGGCGGAGCGGGGCGGAGCGGGACGGAGCGGGGCGGAGCGGGACGGGCGGGGCGGAGCGGAGCGGAGCGGGGCGGAGGGTAGCGGACGGAGCGGGGGGAGCGGGGCGGAGCGGGGCGCGGCGGGGCGGGGGCGGGGGCGGGGGGGGGGGGGGCGGGGCGGGGCGGGGCGGGGGGGCGGGGCGGGGGGCGGGGCGGGGGCGGGGGCGGGGCGGGGCGGGGCGGGGCGGGGCGGGGCGGGGCGGGGCGGGGCGGGGCGGTGGGAACTACGCGAGGCTAGAAAGAAGCAGGGCAAGGTGTGAGGAGGGAGCGGGGGCGGGGGTGGCCGCCTTTCCCAGACGACACCAGGGCAGGTGCTGGGCTGCCGTAGTAGAGGCTGGGGTGGGAGGGCGGAGGGGAGGGGGAGGAGCTGGTGGCTGGAAGATACAGGCTGGAGGAGGCTGGAGGAGGCTGGCGGATACTGGAGGAGACTGGAGCTGCAATTCTGCGGTGATAATTTATCGTCATCGATCTGGGCAGATAACCCCGGGGCGGGCCCGGGCACACAATAGCCGCGCGGCGTATTAAGGATATCCCTTAAATAGGCCGCGCTCAGCGACACCTCCTTCCCCGGCCCCCCGGCCCCGCCTCCCAGTTCCCCATCCCCCGCCTCCCGGCCCCGCCTCCCGGCCTCCCCGTCCCCCAAGCCTCCCCGGCTCCACCCTCCCCGGACACAGGCCCCCCCGAGGACCCATCCCCCGGCTCTGCGCCCGGCCTCCCCAACCCAACCCCCCAGCCTGCCGGCCTGGGTCGGCCCGGCCTCCGGCTAGCTGCTCGCTGCCGCCCGGCATGTTGTGAATCCGGCCAAAGCCACGCCCGGCGCGCCGCACCCGCCGTGCCGTAATGCATCCACTTTCCACCCGGATACAAGGTCATATCCAGGGGGCAACAACAAAAAGCATTTGTTCCGTTAGCAGGAGTCTATCAAGCAAGCAAACAAGCAAGCACGCACTGACAAACCACCACCAAGCACCCAAGTAGCCTCCACTCTCCACCCCCCCCCCACCCCTCACTCCCCGTTTAGCACCACCCAGTCACCACAACGAGGACAGGGTGGAAGCAATGCTTGTTTACTTGCATCTTAGCTTTACGTCGGGACAGCGTCCAGTAGCAATGAGCTGCTTCCTTCTGTTTCTACTAAAGTGTGCGTTGAACCGGATGTCAGCAGTCAGCTCTGTTCTATCCTCATCTGTCTAACCGGATGTCAGAAGTGAGCTCTCTTCTTGTCCTGTCTAAACCGGAAGTGAGCAGCGACCTCATGTCTTTCTCATCTGTCTAAACCGGAAGTCAGAAGTGAGCTGTCTTCTTTCTCGGCTGTCTAAACCGGATGTCAACAGTCAACTCTCTTCTATCGGAATTCAGCTGTGAGCTATCTTCTATCCTCATCTGTCTAACCGGAAGTCAGTAGTGAGCTCTCTTCTTTTGTGTCTCTCTAAACCGGAATTCAGCTATGAGCTCTCTTTTATTCTCATCTGTCAGACCAGAAGTCAGAAGTGAGTTCTGTTCTTTTGTGTCTGTCTAAGACTGAATTCTGCTGCGAGCTCTCTTCTATTCTCATCTGTCTCACTCGTTCAGTATGGGCTTTTATAATGTAGGGCGGTGGAAGCATTCATGCCTCTTTGCAAGCATAGTTTGGGGAAATCAAATTATGAACAGCTTCGATAGTAGACCGGAAGTGTGAGCACTGTGTGTAGTAGAATGGGTACCGGGAGGGAGGCATGAGTAATGGCGGAGTGGGTGGAAGTTATATTTGGACTCATGCGAGTGCATACCACTTGGGAAGTGTATAAAATAGGCCTACCACCACAGCAACATGAGCGATATTAGGGCACTGTGAGTACTACTGGGTCGGAGTAAGTATTGCTGGAGCAAGTACTGCTGGAGTACCACTGCGAGAGTGTGAGCGATATTAGGGCATTTTGAGTACTACTGGGGAAGAGTAAGTAGTACAGGAGCCAGTTGAGTAATAATGTGGTAATATGAGCGATATTAGGGCATTGTGAGTATTGCTGGAGCATTGCAAATACTACTCAGATAGTGTGAGGTACTGTTCTTGCAATGTATACTCCAGCAGCAGTGTGGCCGATATTAGGGCATTTTGAATACTACTGTGGCGGAGTAAATTGTACTGGAGACATTTGATTATTACTGCGGTAATATGAGCGATATTAGGGCATTGCGAGTATTGCTGGAGTACTACTGGGGAGGAGTAAGTAGTACTGGAGCCGGATGAGTATTACTGTGGTAATGTGATCGATATTAGGGCATTGTGAGTATTTCTGGAGCATTGCGAGTACTATTGAGACAGTGTGAGGTACTATTCTTGCAACCTGTGCTCCAGAAGCAGTGTGGGTGATATTAGGGCATTTTGAGTACTACTGGGGTGGAGTAAGTAGTACTGGAGACGGATGAGTATTACTGCGGTAATGTGAGCAATATTACGGCATTGTGAGTATTACAGAGACGGTGTGAGGTACTATTCTTGCAACCTGTTCTCCAACAGTAGTGTGGGCGATATTAGGGCATTGTGAATACCACTGAGGCATTCTGAGTACCACTCCGGTAATAGAATCCCTAATAAGACATTGTGACTGTTGCTGGGGCAGTGAACGTTGAGAATACCTGCTGAATAGGCAGTAG
Organism: Branchipolynoe longqiensis; assembly: GCA_030323885.1. Classification (NCBI taxonomy): domain Eukaryota; kingdom Metazoa; phylum Annelida; class Polychaeta; order Phyllodocida; family Polynoidae; genus Branchipolynoe; species Branchipolynoe longqiensis. The sequence goes on along the minus strand of JASIRB010001145.1, from coordinate 76,114 downwards.
AGGGCTGGGTCCTGTCGGCTGGACACCGGAAGTGCAGTTCCCTGAGGCTGCATTGACGCAGTGCCGTGGTGTGTTCTGGGTGAGAGAGTGGGTAGTCGGGGCAGTAGGAAGTCAGGGGATATACCTTTACTACCCGTGCCTCCTGGTGGCCATAGGTGCCATCGCTATAGATGCTTTACGCCTGCGACAATGTCTCTCAGACCAATGGGGTGTGTATCGCTAACAATTTGCCAACATCCTATTCGATGGCCGCAAAGGCAGGCAGCATACTCAACACATGTATATGAGGGACCAGCAGAACTGAACTGAAGCGAAGCAGATTGCAGCTTGGGTTATTTTTAAGTTTTTTTTCATATATTCTGTTTTTAAATTTTAATATTTTTATATTTCCATATTTTTATATTTTCATATTTTTTATGTTTTTTATATTGTTTATATATTTGTTTGTGTGTGCAAACTTTGGTGGTTTTCTCAATTTGTTCTCATCGGATGATGATTATGTGATCGTGTATTGCGGTTAATTGTTTGTAATGTGCATATCCTTCACATACACTCACATGCTTGCTTTGTCATCCCCCCCCTTGCTCCCACCCCCCACCTTCGCATAGTGACCTCTTCTCGCCGGAGATTGCTCATGCTCATGCTGAGATGTGTAGTTAGTGTGTTCTGGTTCAAATGAACCTCTGTAGCTATAACTGGCATATATATATACATTTGCTGTATAAGCCACCATCGAATTGACAGCCGGAAGATCCCATCTACTTACCAGCCACTAAGTAATCGGCTGGTTACCTCTATTCATTAGGTCATGTACTAGTACTACCTCACCTCCCCACATGCCTCAACCTCAGCAGCTGCTACGCTCGCTCACTTTACTGCTGAAATGGTTGTGTTTGTTAGGCTAGAGGGCTCATTTCCTCTAGCCACAGAATATATTTTCTACCCACTATCACGTTCTTCTTGTTCCTTATATCATATATTGGGCTGCTAGACACGATCCACCACCAGGGACTGCGCCTGGCCCTTGGGGCCTTCCGCACCTCACCGGTTCAGAGCCATTACATCGAAGCCAATGAACCATCACTTAACAACAGGAGAATCAAACTGGCCATGCAATATGTAGTCAAGATAAAAACTAATGCATTGAATCCTGCACACAATTGTCTATTTGTGCAACATGACGAATCCAGGTATGAAGCCAGGCCGAATTACATCCGGCCACTGAGGCTCTGAATGAAACCTCATTTGGAGGCCTTGGGCGTGGATTTGGACGTGTTGGAGGATGCCAAAGTCCCAGAACATGCCCCGTGGTCCTTGAGAAAGCCATCGGTTATCCTCCGACTCACGGAACTGAGGAAGTCTGGGACACATCCACTTGAGTACCAAGGACTGCATGCAGAGATTCAAGGCCAGTTTGCAGACCACCTCTCCATATACACTTATGGTTCGAAAGACCAAAGCCGGGTAGCTGCTGCGGCAGTCTGCCAACGGGAAAAATTTGGTGTACGTTTGCCCGATCAGAGCTCAATTTTCACTGCAGAAGCCAGAGCACTCCTTCTCATGTTGGAGTGTATCAAGGTATCCAACCACACTAACTATGTTATATACAGTGATTTGTTCTCTTGCCTCCTGGCTGTTGCTGGACTGAAAACGAATCACCCTATTCTAGCAACGGTCATTTATAAAATGAACCAACTGACAACGGATGGGTATTACATCCACCTGTGCTGGGTGCCTGGCCATGCCGGCATACAACGAAACGAACGAGCTGATCGGGCTGCGAAGAAGGCCCTGAACTGTGATCTTGAACCGTGTCTGATCCCTCACTCTGATCTGAAACCACTAATAGCCACCCACATAAAATCCAAATGGCAACATGAGTGGGATGAAAACATTAATAAACTTAAAGAAATTGAACCATCTGTGGGAAAGCCACCACAGACTCATGCGGGAGGTCGGCGGGACCAAGTGGTCCTTAGCCGCTGCCGTATTGGCCACTCGTGGCTTACACATGCTTTTCTGCTCAAGGGGGAACATCCCCCTGAATGTATTGGGTGTCAGTCCCTGCTGACACTCAAACACATTTTACTAAGTTGCGTTGATTTGTTGCCCCTGCGCCAACAGTTCTACACTGCAACAGTATGCATGACCTTTTTACTAAGGTAAAACAGGAAAACATTTTAGCCTTTTTGAGGGCAGCTGGACTGTACGACCTCATATAGTTTACTAAATAGATTCTATCAATTATTAATAAAACTTTTCTTTTTCTATGGGAATTTGTTTCCCTTGACCACAAATATATGATTGTGAGCTTTCTAATTTAATGATTTAATGATCAAATAATTGATTGTCTGCTTTTACATGTAAAAGCGATGGTTTGAACAAAAAACAAACATTTCTCACCATGAATATGGCCTATGCTGCCGACACGGCATAAAGCAACCACCAATCAATCAATCAATCAACCATGGTGAGCTGAAGCTGCCATTATTCTGATAATCAAATCTGTTTATTTAGCAGGAGTTGCCACATCCCCTATATAATACCGTACTCAATATTAAATTGGTAGCCTTTAACTGGAAAGCACAACAATAAATTATATTGCACAGAAAACAACTCGAATGGATTTGTAGGTTTTTAAATGTTATGCTTAAACCCTTCACACATAGCTAATACAATTATGAATAACCAGCTGGTTCTAGGAGACAATTTTCCTTATATTTCTGAGATGTGGAAGAGACCAGTGGGGGTTGAAGCCAGAGAGGGGATGAGAGAGTCAGACTCCTGTCATGGACACTTTTTGTGGTTTGATTCAGTGTTTTAAAGCTGAATAGTTCGATGAAGCATCACATTTTTTTAAACCAAAACAATTATCTAGAATTGATTGTACATATGTAATTTAGATACTGATGCACTTATTATATTAAGCTTTTGTTGCCGCAAAGAAGGGAATACTGAGTCAATGTAATAGAACCTATGTGGTTTCAGAGTTTTGGCGGGCTTGCCACATCTAATTTCACATATTTGCCCTTCAAATATCTCAAAACTTAGCCATTTAAAATAGAAGTTACTTCAGACTAACACGAGGTAGATTATAACTATCAATTTACTATAGTTACCTCAAAAGCTCAAAACCATCGGACTATTCTTTCAGAACAAATCCTGCGATTCTTCACAAATCTCGAATCGCAAATTTTCAGACAGTCGTCAATCGGCGCCATGTTCACGACTGGGGATCGGTGATCGGATCTGAGACAGCTTCTAAGTCTGCAAGGTAATTTTGTTTTCTTTGGTAAATATTTTATTCATCTGAACACATATTTTGTCATCGCTGAGGCACTGGTCTTCCAGCCATTGAAGCGATCACATTTGGTTTGTACATGGTGATGTGGAAGTGGCATGCGCTGAATTTTGTGAAGCGCACCCCGTTCTGAACATTAAGAGTGGGAGGGCAGCCTATGCTGTATAGTGTACAGCATAGGTACTCAATTGTGGTGCATCAGCAAGGTTTGAGACCACACATATACTCCCACCGCCAGTACTGAGTGGTAACCAAAAAAGCCCCCCCCCCAAAAAAAACACGTTTGCTTGACGCTTCTCACACGCATGCGCAGAGGTGAATTGGTGGATACCACGTGACAGCAGTTGTCCGTGAAGCAAACAGACCGAGTGACTGACTGTTCGTTGGGCCGCACTGAGGGAGGACAATTACTTCCGGACAATTTTTCTTTATCGAATCGACTGAAATGGCACTTTTGGATGTATGCTAGCAGATCCCGATTCAGAAATCGGGTTCTTGTTAGGGAGAGAGAGGCGTGGGACGGGGGGGCTTTGAATATGGGCTGCATCGATTTGTGGCATCTGTTTAGCCGGGGGAACGGCCAGCGCACCACGTGGTGGGTTTGATCATTTTGATTACACAGTACAGGCTGAGTGAGCTGTCTTGGTATTATGGGGTCTTTGTACAAACATAGACACTAATAAAGTCTGTACTAGACTACTAAATGACTGAAACATACAATCCTCCAAGCATTGTTTATCCCATCATTACTAACAACCTACTTACTCAAACTACTTCATGTAGTCAAAAAACACACCTGAGGTATTAACCTTTTAAGCATAACCCTATAAGCTAACCACACTCTATCTAACAGAATAAACAAACCATTCTACTAACACTCACTCCATCTCAAAATGTTAACTCCAACAACATGATAGTTTTGCAATTCACAACATAGTAGGCATACAAACCTATGAAGGAAAACTATGTACCTAACCACTCCGTAATGTAAAGGTCTAATCAATACACATGTATGTATCAAGTGTGTAGGAATACAACATATAACTGCTATTTTTGTATGTGAATTGTCAAACTATACCATATGTAAGCCTTTGAATGTTTGATATTGTTAGTTCAGCTGATTTGGGCTAGCTGCATATATTGTAAATAACTGTATTGTCACATGGGTGGAAGACCAGTGCCACGGCGCTGACAAAAGACTTTATTCAATGAATAAACTATATTTACAAAAAAAACTAAAAAACTAAAATTCATTATGCCAATATAAATAACAAATATGGGCTACCCATTATTATGCATTACCAACTCTGTGACATTATATACTTATGGTGATTTTATAGTGAAACCCACTGGGAAATCAGGCCGCTGGCACCATGACCCGATATCCCATCCAGTCACATTATCCTGAAACTGAGCTAACCAGTCCTTGCCCTATCCTATTAATGTTGGGTGCCAGGCTAGGAAATGACAAGTATAGATCTTCTAAGTCATTGATTGGTTTGACCCGACCGGGAACTGAACTCCCGATCTCCTGCACACGAGGCCTGTGGTGTATCGATTCGGCATATATTGCACATATATATTAAAGTAATAAAAACCAAAACCTCCAAAATTCACCAAGAAAAAAAAAGGGAAGGCATTACCAACACAATCATCTGTCACCATCGTCATTAGATGAAAATGGGAATGATGGTGTCACTTGACATTAACTACCAGGTATAATGTATAAGTCATTAACTATTTGTTATCACCCTTCAAGGTGGTGCTCATAAGGTGCCATTGTCAGCATAGACAACACTAATGAAATACATATGAACATACATGGCCGAATGAGTTAGCAGCATCCATCTCCCATGATGGTAGATCGAGGGATCGTGGGTTTGAACCCTGGTCGAGTCAAACCAATGACTTAAAAATGTATAGTTGTCGCTTCCTAGCCAGATGCTCTGCATTACTAGGATAGGGAAAGGAACAGTGGAATGAGGAAGACCAGTCGTCTGCGACTGAAATTTCCCCTGCTTAAACAACTAATGCACCAAAAAAAGAAAAGAAAAATGAGAAATTCCTGCATGATATGTGATATACCCAGTTTGTTCTTGCCCATTCCAGCACCTTCCCTCCCTTCCCTCAGCCAACCCATCCCTCACTCCTACCCACCCACCCATCCCTCACCCCTCCTACCCACTCACCCATCCCTCACCCCCACCCTACCCACCCACCCATCCCTCACCCCCACCCTACCCACTCACCTATCCCTCATCCCCACCCTACCCACCCACCCATCCCTCACCCCCACCCTACCCACTCACCTATCCCTCACCCCCACCCTATCCACCCACCCATCCCTCACCACCCACCCATCCCTCACCTCCACTCCCATCGCCACCTCGGCCCCTTAATTCCGACATGCCACCATGATGAGCCCACCCACCAACCCTCTATTATCGCCCAGCGCATCGCAACACCACTTATTATCGCTCATCGTGACGAGCCTAATTCAAGGCGCGCGTGGATACAAATGATACCCCGACATATCGGGGGCCACCTGGCGTTGAAATCAGATTGGCAAACTGGTGCTGACTTTGGCGTCTCCGAAGTTACCTACTTATTAGGCAAGCGAATGCGCCACCTTAACTTTTCCAAACTCGCGGTAAGTTATTTATCTTGGTTATCTGCATAGCTAGAATCGACGAATGAAGCGGACATGGAATGACAAGGCTGATTTGAAGTAGTTCTCCGGTGGCGTGCGCGTGATGGGGGCGGGGGAGGTGGGGGGAGGTGGGGGGAAGGAGGAGGTGGGAGATAGGAGTGAGGCTGGGGGGAGGTAGAGGTGGTGGTGGGGCTGAGGATGGGGGTGGGGAAGGTAGCGGTTGGGGGGGGGGGCTGAGGATGGGGGTGGGGGAGGTAGAGGTGGGGTGGGGGGGTAGAGTAGAGGTGGGGGGTGGGTGGGGTGGGGGGAGGTAGAGGTGTGGGGGTGGTGGCTGAGGATGGAGGTGGGGGGGGGGAGGTAGAGGGGAAGGTGGAGATGGAGGTAGGCTGGTGATCAAATGATGGAGGGCGAGGTGCAGAGTTAGGATGTTTATGTGCATGGATAGAGAAGAAAATACTTGGTAGTATGTGTCGTATTTGTATTGATAGTGTGTGTAGTAGTTTTAATGACAGATTTTATTGTTGTGGTGGCTGGTGGTGTGGTGGTGTTTCTGATATTATGGTAGTTGTTTTTGTAGTCGTTGTTGGTGGTGTGGTAGTGTTTTTGGTGTCATTGTAGTTGATGTAGTTGTTATTGTAGTTGGTGGTGTGGTGGTGGTGTAGTGGTGGTGGGTGGTGGTGGTGTGCTGGTGTTGTGGTGTTCTTGGTGTTATTGTAGTTGTTGTAGTTGTTGGTGTGGTGGTGTGGTGTTGTTTTTTTATGTTATTGTAGTAGTTGTTGTTGTAGGTGGTGGTGGGTGGTGTGGTGGTGTTGTGGTGTTGTTGGTGTTATTGTAGTTGGTGGGTGGTCTGGTGGTGTTTTTGATGTTATTGTATTTGTTGTAGTTGTTGGTGGTGGGTGGTGGTGGTGGTGATATTGTTGTGGTGTTGTGGTGTTGAAGTGTTTGGTGTTATTGCAATTGTTTATGTAGTTGTTGATGGTGGGTGGTGGTGTGGTGTGGTGGTGCTTTTGATGTTATTGTACTTGTTGTAGTTGTTGGTGGCGGGTGGTGGTGGTGGTAGTATTGTTGGGGTGTTGTGGTGTTGTGGTGTTGAAGTGCGTTTGGTGTTATTGCAATTGTTTATGTAGTTGTTGGTGGTGGGTGGTGGTGTGGTGGTGTTTTTGGTGTTATTGTAGTTGTAGTTGTTGTGGTGGTGTGGTGTTTTTGGAGTAATTGTAGTTGTTCTTGAAGTTGTGGGTGGTGGGTGGTGGTGTGGTGGTGTGTTTGGTGTTATTGTAGTTGTAGTTTTGTGGTGGTGGTGTGGTGTTTTTGGAGTAATTGTAGTTGTTTTTGTAGTTGTTGGTGGTGGGTGGTGGTGTGGTGGTGTTTTTGGTGTTATTGTAGTTGTAGTTGTGGTGGTGGTGTGGTGGTGTTTTTGGTGTCGTTGTAGTTGTAGTTGTAGTTGTTGTGGTGGTGGTGTGGTGTTTTTGGTGTCATTGTAGTTGTAGTTGTTGTGGTGGTGGTGTTGTGTTTTTGGAGTAATTGTACTTGTTTGTGTAGTTGTTGGTGTTGGTGGTGGTGGTGGTTCGGCTATAGATAATTCCTGGCAGGTGGATAATTAAATGTGTAGGAGGGACGTGCCATTTTCTGTTGTATTTGCATCGCTAAGTATGTGCGTGGCCCTGTGCGCGCATGCCTGTGTGAGGCTCACGTGTGTGCGTGTGCGTGCGTGACTGAGTATATGTCCCATTTATATACACACGTGTACACATGAGTGTATATAAATTTGCCTACATACAAACAAAGGAGAGAAGCGTACTTGATATGGGATGGACAACCTTTATTGCTCGTCTTGGCTAGCAATAGATGCTTACCGGTTAAAGTTCAAAATCTGGGCCAACACTGGTGAAATATGGTGGCCAAGCGGTGGAAGCCGGCGCTGGCCCCACTATTGAATAGTCCAGGGCTCGCATGCACCAGCCAGCGATTGGACATTATTAGATATTACAAAATATATATACGATCTCGGAGAATATATTAATGATTAACCTTTACTCCGGCACTTTATATACATATAATATTATTATACTCCTTATATATTTGTTTCGCCTGGAGCAGGAATCGAACCCAGATATGTGTCCCTATGTGCGTGCATGCGTGCGTGTGCGCGTGTGTGTGTGTGCCTGTCCGCCCCAGTACGGGTATGTCTTCCATGTGTGTGAACATGCACGACCATGCGTGTGTGCGCATGCGTATGCCCCATTTCTGTCAGTGTGTCCGTGTGTGTGTGCATGTGCGGCCCTGTGCGTGGCGGGTGTGCGCATGTGGGTGCCCCTCTCTGTGCGCGTGTGTGTATGTGCGCGTGCGCCCCTGTGTGTGGCGCGTGCGCGCGTTGATCAGAGCCATATGTATGCAGGCGGAGCCGTAATGAGCAGCTCACGCCCCCGAACAGCTCACGCCCCCACCGAACAGCTCACACGGCCCCAGCACCTCACGCCCCCCCCGAGAAACTCACGGCCCTCCGAGCAACTCACAGCCCCCCGAGCAACTCACGGCTCCCCCGAGCAGCTCACACCGCCCCAGCAGCTGACGGACCCTCGAGCAGCTCACTGCCCCGAGCAACTCACCGCCCCGAGTAATTCACCCCCCGAGCAACTCACCGCCCCCGAGCAACTCAGGCCCCCGCGAGCAGCCCATGCCCCAGAGCAGCTCACACCGCCCCAGCAGGTCACGGCCCCTCGAGCGGCTCACGGCCCCGAGCAACTCACGCCCCCGAGGCAACTCACCGCCCCCCGAGCAACTCACCGCCTGAGCAACTCACCGCCCCCTGAGCAACTCACCGCCTGCCGAGCAACTCACCGCCCCCGAGCAACTTACGCTCCCGTGAGCAGCCCACGCCGCGGAGCAGCTCACGCCCCCTAAGCAACTCTTGGCCCTCGAGCAGCTCACGGGCTCTCCAGGGGCTCACGGCCCCCCGAGCAGTTCGCTACCCCCGAACAGATCGCCGCCCCCGTGCAACTCACCGCCCCTCGAGCAGCTCTCCGCCCGCTGCTCATCAAACAGCATTGATTACGTGAATACATCGCGGTCATTAGCGTCAATGCGCGGTGTGGGACATCATTACCACACCGGTATGCGCGCGCAGAACCCCCACACACCCCCACCCATCCCTCCCCTCTCCCACCAGCCCGTACCTTTCCCCTCCCCGACATCCCTGCACCGCTCCCCCACCTCCCCGCACCGCACCCCTCCAACACCTCACCGCATCCCACCCCTCCCCCACCTCCCCACACTACTCCCCATACCATAAAGCATCCCAACTCCATACCCTGGAATATACTGTCTCCCCATACCCTAAATCATCCCAACTCCATAACCCAAAATAAACTCTCCCCATAACAATAAATCATCCCAACTCCATACCCTAAAATAAACTCTCCCCATACCCTAAATCATCCCAACTCCATACCCTAAAGTAAATTCCCTCATACTGTACATCACCCCAACTCCATACCCTAAAATAAACTATCCCCATACCATAAATCATCCCAACTCCATACCCTAAAATAAACTCTCTCCATACCATAAATCATCCCAACTCCATACCCTAAAATAAACTCCCCCATACCATAAATCACCCCAACTCCATACCCTAAAATAAACTCTCCCCATACCATAAATCATCCCAACTCCATACCCTAAAATAAACTCTCCCCATACCATAAATCATCCCAACTCCATACCCTAAAATAAACTCCCCCATACCGTAAATCACCCCAACTCCATACCCAAAACTAAACTCTCCCCATACCATAAATCATCCCAACTCCATACCCTAAAATAAACTCTCCCCATACCATAAATCATCCCAACTCCATACCCTAAAATATACTCCCCCATACCATAAATCATCCCAACTCCATACCCTAAAATAAACTCTCCCCATACCATAAATCATCCCAACTCCATACCCTAAAATAAACTCCCCCATACCGTAAATCACCCCAACTCCATACCCAAAACTAAACTCTCCCCATACCATAAATCATCCCAACTCCATACCCTAAAATAAACTCTCCCCATACCATAAATCATCCCAACTCCATACCCTAAAATATACTCCCCCATACCATAAATCATCCCAACTCCATACCCTAAAATAAACTCTCCCCATACCATATATCATCCCAACTCCATACCCTAAAATAAACTCTCCCCATACCGTAAATCATCCCAACTCCATACCCTAAAATAAACTCTCCCCATACCATAAATCATCCCAACTCCATACCCTAAAATAAACTCCCCCATACCGTAAATCACCCGAACTCCATACCCTAAAGTAAACTCTCCCCATACCATAAATCATCCCAACTCCATACCCTAAAATAAACTCCCCCATACCCTAAAGCATCCCAACTCTATTCGCTAAAACTATCCCACATCCCCGCTACTCTATCAATACCCTAAAACACACACACACATTCTGATATTACATTAGATATTGCCAGGATGTGAACCCCCAACAAACAAACTGGCAAAGTTGCCAGCACTATAAACTCGCCATGGCTGCGCACTGTCACAAGTCAGTACCCATCCTGATATGTCCTTCGATGTTGCTAGGATGTAAAACCACAACAAACAAATCAATGGGCCAAGTTTCCGGTGACCCAGTCTTCTAGTCATCATCATGATGTCGGTCGCGATGCGAAAAGGACTGCTTTCATTACTTGACTGCAGCTCTCCATTCAATAGTTGTGTTGTGTTGTGTTGTGTTCTTCTTCTTAGCTGATTTTCCACTGTCGACGGAATATGAGATCGAGCAGTGCGGTCCTGGGTAACCTGGGTGACAACCAAGCCAGTATGATGTTTTGTGCGGTTGTACATTTCAGGAAGGCTGTCTGCAAAAGTGGTGAAGTGCTGCTGGCTTTTGCAAGTTACCAGCGGCACTCTCTCGGGGAGCAAATAGAGGTCTCACACTGGCAAGAACATGTCCAGACAGGCGCAAAACTATTTGTCCCTGCAATGGCTGGTCGGGAGATGTTGGGAGTTTGATACATCAACCACCCTTGATGCTGCCACACTGACATGGTATTCTGTTCAGGGTTTGCTCGCTTAGCCTTCGGTTCTGTCAAGAACCTGTACCACAAGGCAGTGGTTTACAACTCTGCAGGGCAGGGGCGTCAAACACTAGTGGGACAGCACTATAAACTCGCCATGGCTGCGCGCTGTCACAAGTTGGTACCCATCCTGATATGACCTTATATGTTATGTTGCCAGGAAGTAGAACTCCAACAAACAAACTGCCCAAGGTGCCAGCGGCCTATTGTTCCAATGGGGCAGCACTATAAACTCGACATGAGTGCGCATTGTCACAAGTCGGTACCCATCCTGATATGACCTTAGATGATGCTCTGCCATAAACCCCCAACAACAACAACAACCCATCGTCACCATCTCCATCATCATTAGCATCACCATCACCATCGTCATCGTCATCATCATCGTCATCACCATCGTCATCATCAACATCATCACCACCACCTTGGTATACATGACGCCCGGGTTCCATCAGGCTCGCCCCCCCCCTCGCCACCCCACGTGACTGAGTCCGTAGTGGTTATAATGCCTCCACGGTCCCAGCCTCAAGACGCTGCTTATTTATAGTGACGCAGTTTCTGGGTGTCGACTCTCAGTCTCACCACACGCGCCACATTCTCGTCTGGATGGAACTCACCCGGGAGAGCAAGACAGGCGGCGGGTGGGGCGGGGGGGGAAGGTTCTGGGGGGGGGGGGGTCTCATTTGTAGCAGAATTGGCTTCTTGATATTTCTTGGTTTTTAATTTTGTTTAGTTAATGAAAAATCTGCTGTAGCAGAATTGGCTCTTTTTTATTTCTTGTTTTTTATTTTTTTGTTAGTTAACGAAAACATTAACATCATAGTCAAGGTGGGAACCGCTATTGGATGTCAATCATATGGTTATTCTCACATATTTCTTTGGCGGAAACCCACTGCCACCACATAGGCTACTCTTTCCAAAAAAAGTCTTTTATATGCACTTTCCCACAGACAGTACAGCACATACCACAGCCTCTGATGAACCAGTTGTGGACCACTGGTTGGAAAGGAAAATAGCCCACACTGGAAATGTGTCCACTGAGTAGGATCGATCGCCTGACCCACACCTCTACAGGTGGACACTCTACTGCCTGAGATACGTCCCGCTGAAGGTCGGGAATCAATTCCCCGTCGAGTCAAGCCAATTACTTATAAAAGTGATACTTGTCGCTTCCTGGCTAGATGCTCAGCATTATTAGGATAGGGCAAGGACTGGTTTGCTCAGTATCAGAATAATGTGACTGTGTGGGAAATCAGGGCATGGTGTCGGTAGCCTGGTCTCTCAGTGTGGCAGCACTATAAAGTCACCATGAGTCTGTACTGTAACAAGTTGGTACCCGTGCTGATATGACCTTAGATGTTGCCAGCACGTAAAACTCCATCCAATAATAACCCACTCACACGCACTCACACGCACCCACACGCACTCACACGCACTCACACGCACTCACACACACTCACACGCACTCACACGCACTCACACGCACTCACACGCACTCACACGCACTCACACGCACTCACACGCATCACACGCACTCACGCACTCACACCCCACACGCACTCACACACACGCACACGCATTTACACGCACTCACGCACTCACACCCCACACGCACTCACACCCACGCACACCCACTCACATCCACTCACATTCACTCACCCACTCACACGCACTCACACGCACTCACACGCACTCACACGCACTCACACGCACTCACACGCACTCACACACTCACACACACTCACACACACTCGCACACACTCGCACACACTCGCACACACTCGCACACACTCACACCCACTCACACACACTCACACACACTCACATACACTCACACACACTCACACACACTCACACACACTCGCACACACTCGCACACACTCGCGCACACTCACACACACTCACACACACTCACACACAAACACACACTCACACACAAACACACACACTCACACACAAACACACACAAACACACACAAACACACACTCACACACACTCACACACACACTCAACCACACTCGCACACACTCACACACACTCACACACACACAAACACACACAAACACACACTCACACACACTCACACACACACACTCACACACTCACACACTCACACACACTCGCACACACTCACATACACTCACACACAAACACGCACAAACACACACTCACACACGCCCACGTACACACCCACTCACACACACATTCACACACACTCACACACACTCACATCCACACACATTTACAACCACCCACCCAACATCACTCACACCCACACACTCCTCCTGTGAGGCTATTTGAAATCCAGCCACAAAGCCGTCAATGTTCTTTCCCATCCCCACCACCCCCACATCTATCTATATCATTACTTTTACTTGGGGGGTGGGGGTGAGGGGGGGGGGATTAATTAGTGGATAGAGGGAGTGGCCAGTTGGCAGCATTTACCAGCGGCCGAGAGCTTGTCAGTGATTGGATGTTGTTGTTTGATGGGGTTTTACGTCCTGGTAACATCTGAGGTCATATCAGGACGGCAGTGATTGGATGAATAGCATACATTAAAAAAATAATCAGGCGATCCAATTAGGTACCACTGAGTAATATGAAGAGCGCAGTTTTCAATGGAATTCTACCGGATAGATTTGGGAGTTTTAGTTTGTTCACAGCTATTTTATCAGACGGCATGGCCGAATGAGTTGAGCGTCCGTCTCCCGTTTTGGTAGATCGTGGGATTCTAACCTACGGGTTCGTGGGTTCGAACGCTGGTCGAGTAAAACCAATGACTTTAAAATGCATACTTGTCGCTTCCTAGCAGGTGATCGGCATTATTAGGATATTATTAGGATATAAAATATTTACTGGTTGGCTCAGTGTCAGGATAATGTGACCGAGTGGGATATCAGGCCATGGTGCTCATGGCCTGGTCTCTCAGTGGGGCAGCACTATAAAGTCGCCATGAGTGTGCACTGTCACAAGTCAGTACCCGTCCTGATATGACCTTAGATGTTGCCAGGATGAAAAACTCCAACAACCAATAAACCCTAAGGATGATGCGATGGTGTGGGATTACCAAAACCAAATTCAAAAGATTTTAATCAAATTGGACTAGTGCTGCCCAGCGGTGAACACAAGTATTAACACATTTTTCTGTTATGAGCAGGGTAAATAAATTCATCACCAAAACAAACAAAAATGTTCAGGTGCCTAAATTCCTACACTAGACACTAGTTATACCGCTTGTATAATCAATCTATACACCAAATAAGTATTGGTTCTCCCTTCTCTCCAGTAGCAGTCATCTCGGATACACCCCCACTACCCCTTCAACTGGAGGAGGCCCACCGGAGGTTCATCAGTGATTCATTCATCAACATCGCAATATCGTATGCTACTGCTTAAAAGTCGTCTGCTCTAACTCAATATCATCTGCTCTGGCTTACTGTCGTCTGGTCCAATGGAATCTCGACTGTTTAAACTTAATGGAACCTGTTTGAATCTAATGACACCTGCCCTAATCTAATCTGGACCAATATAATGTCGTCTGCTTTAACTTGATGTCGTCTGCTGAAATGTTTTTTTTTGTTATTGCAGGTAATTAAGGAAGTATGTTACTGGCTGTTTATGATTGATCTTTTTCTATTCAAAAGGAATAGTCTACAAGTACTAAATGTCATTGCCAATCAGTGAGAGCAGACGACATTTGGTTCGCCGCAGATCACGTCTGCTAAAAGAAATGTGGGAAAACAACATTTCGCAAACGGTGCTCTATCGGTGATGGGGAGAGAATTTGTTTGGAGTTTTACGTCCTGGCAACATCTATGGTCATATCAGGATGGGTACCTACTTGTGAGATCCCACTTGCGATATCCCACTCAATCGCATTATCCTGACACTGAGCTAACCAGTCCTAGCTCTATCGTATTAATGGGGAGCGTCAGGCTTGGAAGCGACAAGTATCAATTTGATAAGTCATTGACTCGACCGGGAACCAAACTCCCGATCTCCCACACGCGAATCCCACGCTCCACCGGTTGGGGTGAAGAAGAAGAAGAGTTAATGCAATAAAATGCTCCCAATTCAGCAAAGCGATGCGGTCTTGTTCTTTCTTAACAGTGGAGATAAAATAATCTATTTTAGTGATTCGTCATTCCCATTTTTAAACAGAAATTACGAACGTTAGAAAGAAAACAAAGAGGAGCTGGCCGACATGTTGCGGCAGTCAGCTAGATTGGAAATGTAGAAGAAGAAACAAAAAGGCGCCTGCCTGTCTTGTTTTCTTGTCAAGGACTCGGCTAGAGGGACGCAGCTTCGCGGTTTCCGGTGGCGGGAATTGAAAAGGGCTAAACAATTATCGGGCCTAATCAAGTGTGTGAATCTACGATCTCGTCTGCGGATCGGGATCGGGGTCGGGATCTAACATTGTCCCTCTACTTCTCCCTCTCCCTCTCCCATTTCCTCATTTTTGTTTATTTGTTTAATGACCCCCCCAACCACCCCCCCACCCCCGAGCGAAAAAAGTAGACATCGGCCATTGAGGCCCATACAGTGTGTAATATGTCGAGAACTCAGCCGTCAGAGTCCCAAATATCACTACTCTCCCCAGGTGTGTTCTGACAACTGTCTGTCAGTTCCCACCTTGTGTCCCTCCCAACAATCTCATAAGGAAGAAAGGAAGCCAATTCATGCAAGATTGACAGTGAAGAAGTTGTGCTTTATTGGCATTGACTCGTGTTCACCTACTGGCGACCTATCACCCTCACTCCTTACCAACTGCCCACACAGATCCATATGACTCTGGCTTGTGTATATCAGAATCAGTGCCTACAGCCCATTGAACCTGAGTCCAATGGTTGTTCCTAGCTTGGGTGTAGAAGTTGGAGTCTCAGAGAAGAGTGTCTGGAGTCCTGGACAAGAATTCCTAGAGTGGGGTCTGTGTGTCAGGTATAAGGAATGCAGGTGACTGGGCTCCCACAGGCAGCCAATCAGACACCCTCTACAGCCTGGGTAGCTACCCGAATAGGGCGAAGCTGTCACTCAACCCCCAGCTGCAGGTGGTGACCATAATGTATGCAGGATGGCTTGGTGTACTTGCCCATCAGCCCCGGGGTAACAGGTAGTTGCAGACAGTTACAATAAACATATATTAAAAATGCCCTTCCATGCCACTTGCATTCTTTCTGGTGCATGGAGGGGACATTTCACTTATCATTAACTGTCTCTTAAATATGAACATCACATCACAATCTTGGTCTCTATGTGTTATCACATTTTTCACATAGGCGCTTATGTCACACAGTGAGTGGGGCACCCATTGCTTCTCTGTTAAATAATCCTGGTCCCCACTCCGTCACCTGAGAATAGTAATGCTCTTTGCCAACATATATAAATCCGATCCGAAAAGCCATATATTTTTACAACTGGATTAAACATATTCAGAATTACACGTTTTTATTTGTTGTTGGCGGGTTTTTTTTTAAACACATTTGATGAAACAGTTAAAATAGAGCATACAACTGTTGTATAATCACAAGTGGTGTATGATGAATAAAATCAAACGTAAAAGACTTTTCAAGTTATGAATGGAAAATAAACTTTTGTAAAAACCAGCTTCTCTCAGAAATTTACTGTCTTCCTCATAAACACACATTTCTCATTCATTGCATCAGCAGCAACTTTCCATGGCGAGATTGGAATAAACAGTGCATTAAGTTGGAAATGGTGTAAGGATAGGGGCGCTGGATGGAGGGTGGTGGAGGAGGTGTGGGGAGGATGTGGTGGATGTCTGGTGTGGTGTGGTGTGGTGTGGTGTGGTGGGGTGTGGTGGATGGGGTAGGGGGTGAGGGGGTGGGGGTGGACGGATGAGGGGTGAGGGGGTGAAGGGTTGAGGGATTAGGGGGGTGAGGAGGTTGTTAGAATGAGGGGTGTTAGGGGGTGATTGGACCAGTGAATGAGGTGTGGAGGGGGGGTGAGTGGTGAGGGTGAAGGGGTTAGTGGTGAGGGGGTGATGGGGTGTGGGGGTGAGGGGGTGAGGGGTAAGGATGTGATGGGGGTGAGGGGGTGGTGAGTGGGTGAGGGGGTAAGGAGGGTAAGGAGGTTAGGGGTGAGGGGTTGATGGAGGTTAGGGGTGAGTGGGAGAGGGGAGGGGTGAGGGGGTGAGGGGTGAGGGGGTGCGGGGGTGAGGGGGTGGAGGGGTGAAGGGGGTGAGGTGGTGCGAGGCTAATGGAGGGGGTGAGGGGTGAGGGAGTGAGGGGTGAAGGGGTGAGGGGTGAGGGTTGAGCGTGTGAGGGCGAGGGGTGAGGGGTGAGGCGGGTGGGGGGGGTGAGGGGGTGAGGGAGTGAGGGGGTGAGTGAGTGAGGGGCTGAGGGTGAGAGAGTGAGGGGTGAGGGAGTGAGGGGGTGAGGGCGTGGAAGGGTGGCTGGCGGGCGGGAGGGGGGGGGGGGGGGGGGGGGGGGGGGGGGGGGGGGGGGGGGGGGGGGGGGGGGGGGGGGGGGGAAGGAGGGTCTCAAATACCCAGCAGGACTACTTAAATGTATCGACTCGACAGGATTACGATAGAGAGCCAATACAGAATCCACCAGTTCAGCCAGCCAAGTCCCACCCACCTCAACTCGCCTGCGCCCCCCCCCGCCACCTCGCACACCCACACACCCACACCCACACCCACACCCACACCCACACCCACACCCACACCCACACCCACAGGAATACCCACATACCCACATACCCAAATCCACACGCACACATCCCAGCTCCGCTCCCACTGTAAAGATCCCAACTTCTAAACTGAAATTGAGAGGCTACGCGCCAAATCCGGGACCGCCGACGAGGGAGCAACCCGAGCTTTAGCATTGATTCGGCGAGCTGGTCGCCCCGCGCCCCTTCCGCCCACTCACCCCTCCCCCCTCCCCCCACCCCGCGCCCAGCTCCCTGGGGCCCCTTCCCCGCTTCACGGCCCTCCCCCGATGTTCCGAGCAGCTCTCCCTGCCCGCCGAGCAGCTCGCCCCGCCCGCCGAGCAGCTCTCCCTTCCCGCCGAGCAGCTCTCCCCACCTGCCGAGTAGCTCGGCCCGGCGCGCTGAGCAGCTCTCCCCGGTCTTCCGAGCAGCTCACCCGACGCGCAGAGCCCACTGCACCTTTGGCCTACTTTTCCCAGCTGGCGTCGGCTCTGTAGGCAGATTGCGGGATCAATCTGTTGCGGCGCAAAAATGGCCCGCGGCAATGGTAGGAGTTGGGTGTGGGGGTTCGGGAGGGGGTGGGGGGACCGTTTGTTGGGGTTGAGTGAGGGGAAAGGGGATGGGCGGGACTGTGGGAGAAGGGATGGATGAAAGGGGAGTGGATGGAAGGGGAGTGCATGGAAGGGGAGAGAATGGAAGGGAATGGAATGGAAGAGAAGGGAAGAGAATGGAAGGGGAGTGAAGGGAAGGGAAGAGAAGAGAACGGAAGAGAAGAGAACGGAAGGGAAGAGAAGAGAAGGGAAGAGAGGGAAGAGAAGGGAAGGGAATGGAATAGAAGGGAAGGGGAGCGAATTGAAGGTAAGTGAATGGAAGGGGAGATAATGGAATGGGAGAGAATGGAAGGGAAGATAATGGAAGGGAAGAGAATGGAAGGGAAGAGAAGGGAAGAGTCATTATTCCTGTACCCCAGGTGGTTCCTAAGAGAATGGAAGGAAAGAGAATGGAAGGACAGAGAATGGAAAGAAACAGAATGGAAGGGAAGAGAATGGAAGAGAATGGAAGGAAAGAGAATGGAAGGAGGGGGAGGGGGGGAGGAGCGGGAATGTAGTAGTTGTAATGGTCGTAGATGAAAGCAACAATGACGGGTGTTGATTGCAGGGGGATGTTGGAGACTGGATGTGCTAAGATGGTAACGGCGGGGGGCGGGGGGAAGGAGGCAGATGTGAAGGTGGTGAGGTATGGCCGTCAAGGTGTGGGAGGGGCGTCGGGAGAGGTGGGGGAAGGGGTTTAGGGAGGGCAAAGGGCTAGGAATGGGGAGATGGTGGGGGAGCACAGGGGTAGGTTATAAAGAGGGGTGAGAGATGTGTAGGGGTGCAGGGAGGGTAGAATAGATGTGCATGGAGAGGTGAATGGGGGTGGTGAAGGGGTGTTGAAGGGGTGGTGTTAGGGGTGTGGTGTGGGGTGGTGTGTGCGCGAGGGGGGGGCTGACTTCAAAGTGAGGGGTTAGGGGGCGGAGATGCTAACCGGAAGAGGACAGTGCCTGGTGAGGCCGATGCGTAGCTGGCTGATCACAATACTCAATCCATTCAACTTTTGTCTTTACCCCCCCTCCCACCCCGATCAATTTAATTTAATTTTTGTAAAGGTCAAAATCTGGTGTTGCGTACACATAACTTTTTCATAGATGAAAATCCAAGTGTAAGCTTGGATAAGCCCACATTTGATTATAAGTGTGACATTTTTGCTGTTGTGAAATGATCAGCCTGCCTGTGTTAATTAATGCAGGCGTAGCCCTACTCACGGAACGCAGGCCCCGCCCTCAAATGGGTAAAGTGATGCGCCTAAGGGGCGAGGGGAAGCCATGTATGTATAAAGGAGAGGCATTGCTCAGAGGAGTTGCTCAGAGGTGTTGCTCAGAGGCATTGCTAAGAGGCATTGCTAAGAGGCATTGCTCAGAGGTGTTGCTAATAGGTGTTGCTCAGAGGCATTGCTCAGAGGCATTGCTCAGAGGCGTTGCTAAGAGGCATTGCTCAGAGGCGTTGCTAAGAGACATGGCTAAGAGGCGTTGCTCAGAGGCCTTGTGCAGAGGTGTTGCTCAGAGGCGTTGTTCAGAGGCATTGCTCAGAAGCATTACTAAGAGGCATTGCTCAGAGGCGTTGCTCGGAGGTGCTGCTAAGAGGCGTTGCTCAGAGGCATTGTTCAGAGGTGTTGCTAACAGGCATTGCTAAGATCCCTTGCTAAGAGGCATTGCTCATAGGCATTGCTCAGAGGCATTCCTCAGAGCCGTTGCTCAGAGGCATTACTCAGAGGCGTTGCTCAGAGGCGTTGCTCAGAGGCATTCCTCAGAGGCATTCCTCAGAGGCATTGCTCAGAGGTGTTGCTCAGAGGCGTTGCTCAGAGGCATTGCTCAGAGGCGTTGCTAAGAGGCATTGCTCAGAGGCATTGCTCAGAGGCGTTGCTCAGAGGCATTGCTCAGAGGTGTTGCTAAGCGGCATTGCTCAGAGGCGTTGCTCAGAGGGGTTGCTAAGAGGCATTGCTAAGAGGCATTACTAAGAGACATTGCTAAGAGACATTGCTAAGAGGCATTGCTAAGAGACATTGCTAAAAGGTGTGACGAAATGGTGGGTGATTGGAGGTGGGCTGGAGTGGCAGAGGAAATAGGCGATGGAGATAGTTATGGACAATTGGAGATGGACGTAGCTGGTCTGGTCTGGATGAAGGAATTAAGTATAAGGGGTGTACACGTTCGGGTATTGGGGATGTCAGGGGTGTATTGATTGGTGTAGTGTGGTGTTAGGGACGGTGTAGGGGATACGAGAGGACAAGGGTAAGAGTGTCATGTAGGGGTGTATTGAGCGGTGTAGAGGAGGGAGCAAGAGAACGGATGTAGGCAGGAGCATAGGCGAGGAGGGAAGTGTGTAGAGGAGGGACATAAGGAGGCGTTGCTTTGGCATTGCTAATGGGTGTGGCTTAGGGAGATTGTTGAGGGGGCGTAGCTACAGTTCGTGGAGGAGTCGGTGCACTGAGCATGGAGTAGGACCTGTAAAGGATGACAGGGTGAGAGGATAATGTAAAGAGTGAAGAGGGAGGACATATGGATTGTTGGTTGGTTGATGGAGTTTTACATCCTATGAACATCTATGGTCATATCAGGATGGCTACCGACTTGTAACACTGCGCACTCATGGCGACTTTATAGTGCTGCCCCACTAGGAAATCAGGCCACTGGCACCATGACCTGATATCCCACTCAGTCACATTATCCTGAAACTGAGCTAACCAGTCCTTGCCCTATCCTATTAATGCTGAGCTCTAGTTTGTTTGTTTGTTGTTGTTTTACGTCCTAGCAACAGCTAAGGTCATATCAGGACGGGTACAGACTTGTGACAGTGCGCACTCATGGTGACTTTATAGTGCTGCTCCACTGAGATACCAGGCCACCAGCACCATGAACTGATATCCCACTCAGTCACATTATCATGACACTAAGCCAACCAGTCCTTGCCCTATCCTAATAATTCCGAGTGCCAGGCTAGGAAGCAACAAGTATCAATTTTTAAGTCATTGGTTTGACTCGACCAGGGTTCAAACCCACTATCCCATGGCGTACAAACACGGGAGATGGACGCTCTAACTCATTCGGCCATCCCGTCTGGTGCTGCTGAGTGCCAGGCTAGGAAGTGACAACTATCAATTTTATAAGTCATTGGTCTGATTCGACCGGGAACCGAACTCCCAATCCCTCGCATGCAACTCCCGTGCTCTCTCGATTCGGTCACCGGAGGGTGTACGTGTGTGAGAGGGGGTGGGGGGTGAGGAGTGTAAGAGAGTGGAGGAGAAGGGGGGGGGGGGCACAAAGTAAAGAACAAACATATACAGACGGGTGAGTTAAATGAAGCACACTGTACATCACGAAGCGGGAGCCGTTGAGACGGGTGTGAGAACGCCAAATGAAGAATCAATCGGCGTTGGTGAGTGGGTAGATGAGAGAGCGTTCACAGGGAACGCTCCCACTAAATGGGGGCCTCCACTGGAGGGGGTCATGACCCCAACAAGCCCCGCACCAGGCATCGACCGGCGAACTGAGAACCGGCGAGACAGAGAGACTGAGGTGAGGAGGTAAGGCACAGGCGGGCACAGGCGCGCACAGGCGGGCACAGGCGGGCACAGGAGGGCACAAGCGGGCACTTGAGGGCACAGGAAGGCAGATGAAGGCACAGGAGGGGACAGGAGGGCGCAGGAGGCCACATGAGGGAACAGGAGGGCACAGGTGGGAACAGAAGGGAACAGGAGGGCACAGGAGGGAACAGAAGGGAACAAGAGGGAACAGGAGGGAACAGGAGGGAACAGGAGGGCACAGGAGGGAACAGGAGGGAACAGGATGGAACAGGACGGAACAGGATGGAACAGGACGGAACAGGATGGAACAGGGCGGAACAGGAGGGCACAGGCGGGCACAGCAGGGTACACCAGGGCACAGGCTGGCACGGGCAGGTACGGGCGGGCACCGGGCGGGCACATGTGTGGACAGGCGGGTAGAGGCGGTGGCGGCCGCCACCAGCCTCAGATCCGGCGGTGACAGTCGCAGAGGAGGTGGGGGGGGGGGGGGGGAGTGAGGGAGGTGGTGGTTGTGGTAGTGGTGGCGGCGGTGGTGGTGGTGGTGGTGGTGGTTGTGGTAGTGGTAGTGGTGGTGGCGATGGTGGTGGTCGGGGTGGCGGTGGTGGCGGTGGTGGTGGTGGTAGTGGTGGTGGTGGCAGTGGTGGTGGTGGTGGCGATGGTGGTGGTGGGGGTGGCGGTGGTGGAGGAGGTGGTGGTGGTCATGGTGGTGGAGATGGTGGCGCTAGTGGCAGCAGTGGAGGTGGTGGTGGTGGCAGTGGCGGTGGTGGTGGTGGTGGTGGTGGAGGTGGTGGTGGTGGTGGTGGTGGCAGTGGTGGTGGTGGTGGCAGTGGTGGTGGTGGTGCCAGTGGCAGTGGTGGAGGTGGTGGTTGCGGTGGAGGTGGTGGGGTTGGAGGAACTAACAAACAAATCAATAGCGTTACTAAACTAAGATGAACCATCACCAATCTGCCTGCACCAAACACCTTTTTGCTTCTGTACTGGGGGTGCCTTCTCCGGAGTCACCAGGCCCTTTGATGCAGCTCGTCCCCCGCCACCCTCTCGGTCCCTCCGATGTCAGTCACAATCAGCCAGCTCCCTACAGCGCCAACATCCAGAAAGGATGGATGGTTGTTGGAGTTTTACGTCCTGGCAACATCTAAGGTCACATCAGGACGGGTACCGATTTGTTTGGTTAGTTGTTGGAGATTTATGTCCAGGCAACATATAAGGTCATACCAGGACGGGGACAGACTTGTGACAGTTCGCACTCATGGCAACTTTATAGTGCTGCCCCACTGGGAGACCTGGCTGCCAGCACCATAATCTGATATCCCACTCAATCACATTATCCTGACACTGAGCCAACCAGTCCTTGCCCTATCCTAATGATGTTGAGCGCCTGGCTAGGAAGCGACAAGTATCAATTTTTAAGTCATTGGTTAGACTTGACTAGAGTTGAATCCCATAATCTCCAAAAATGGGAGACGTACTCTCAACTCATTCGGCTATCACATCCTGAAAGGAAATGCTATAAAAGTAACCATGGCACACCTCACTATTCGCCAGAAATATGCAAAATTTTGTTTCACGTCACCCCAGGGAGGCTGTTTGGTGATTGCTCAATAAAATGGAAGATATTCCGATAAGAGAGCCACCAGCTAATTAGAGGCTGTGTCGTCGCCATCATCACAAAGTCTCACTTCTCGAAAGCAATCGAACAGTCAAATACGGGGTTCTTAAAGGTGAATATGGAGCGGAACGTAGCTAAGGCGGTAGAGTGTCCACCTGTGAAGGTGTGGGTCATCCTATCGATCCTGCTCTGGACACATTTGCAGTTTGGGTTATTTTCCATTCCAACCAGGTGTCCACAACTGGTTCATCAAAGGCTGTGGTATGTGCTGTCCTGTCATTGGGAAAGTGCACATAATAGACCCCTTGCTGCTTATCGGAAAGAGTAACCTATGTGTCGGCAGTGAGTTTCCTCCAAAGAAATATGTCAGAATGACCATATGTTTGACGTCCAATAGCCGATGCGCTCTAGAGGTGTCATTAAATAAAACAAACTTTCCTTCTTTTAAAAGGTGCATAGTCTGATGGTTTTGAGTTTCCGTCATTTTCTGAGCTAAATATTTTAGGAAAATCGCTGTAATGTACCTTTCTTTCGTTTGAAGTAATTTTGCTTTAGAATGACTGACTTATGAGATATTCTCAGTTTAAACATTGATTTTGGCATGCTTTCCAAAACTCTGACTCTGAATTCAGCAGTAACAGGTTTTATTAAATTGTCTTAGTATTCCCTTCTAGGCAGCAACAAAGACTTAATAAATGCACCACTATCCAAGTTGGATATGTAGGTACAAATCTAGATAAGTATTTGGCTTTAGAAAATTTGATATTGTAATAGCCCACGGCCCTCCGACTCTCACCCTGCCACGCACACATGGAAGAATGCCAAGATCCAATATAAGTATGCTTCAACTTGGTTTATTGAGCCAATCCGCTCTCTGCGGCGTCCACAGTCATCTGACCCGCCCCCTGACTCGGCAGATCCCACATCGACTCTATAGGTGGGTGGGTGTGGGTGTGTGTGTGGGTGGGGGGGGGGGGGATGAGCTAGCCACATGCAGTAGAGGGCAGCCTAGTCGGGGTCTGCTCGGTGGCTAGCATGCCACCACCTAGCGCAACTCAGTGTAACTGCATAGGTGTGCGGCATACTCTCTGCCACTACAGCGTGGTAGTAGGGCTCATGTACAGACTACTACACTATTTTTATCACACTATGCAACTTTAATATTGATGCAAGAGGCTAACACCACAAACATACTCAGCATTGATGTTGATACAACGTTTGACATGTCTGTGTTCGGTCTTGTTTCATATAAATTTCATAGTGAAGAGAACAGGGTGACCGAATCAGCAAGAGCGCTAGCTGGCTTCCTGTGTGGGCGAATGTGGGTTAGAGTCCTCGGCTGGAATCTGTGGTTGTGTAGGCAGGCTATAATGAAATCAATACAGGCAAGAAGAGAAAGGAAGAGTATAAAGAATGAAAGTGGAGAGAGAGAGACAATGCCCTCAGGTTTATTATTATATAGTGGTACATGGATCTGGTATGGCATACCACCTGACCACATTCTCCAATGAGAATCAAGCATTTACAGTTCCACCAAGGAACAGCAAGCATTTCTGTGTCACCATGGCTACCGTGATCTTCCCACCACCCCCATGCATTGTGGCTGTTTGGCCACCACCTGCCTGAGCTGAGTGTGTGGTGATCCGTGACTAACAGAGAGGGGAGTGGGTAGTGGGTAGAGCTCTAAATGCCCCTTACACACTATCTCTAGTGCCTCTTTCACACTATCTGCCTAATACACAATGACTATTGACCATAAGTAAAGGATCATCAGCAACTACATAAATACATTCATGCACCTGACACTATATACCATTTACCATTATAGACCATTTGCATTCCCCCACCAATGCGTTTTATCGGAATATTTTACACAATGATTTACAAATTTGATACTTGTCACTATCTAGCCTGACAATCAGCATTACTAGGATAGGGCAAGGACTGGTTTTCTCAGTTCAAAGACTGCGCAGAATATCGGGTCATGTACCACGTGTTTGTGTGTTTGTTGGAGGGTTAGTGAATTGCTAATACCGATCACTTGTGTTTCAGAGGTTAGTAGATATCTTGTAACATGGTCTGACCTTACTATGAAAAGGTTTTATCTGACAAAGTGACCGAATTGGTGTTATGGATGTAAAAATGTTCTATCTACAAAAGGCTATCATGCAGTTACACAACTGTTTCTTAACTGGTATTTTTCACTGCGATATATTAAAAATAATATTGTTCTATCTGCTTTGCTATCATGGAGTTAATCAAGTTCAGTCCTCATGATCTCGAAAGCACCATTTTGTCAGATAGAACCTTCATATAGAAAGGTCGCGACTGGTTTTCTAGGTAAAATGTTGTTAGATAGTTGGTAAAACTGATTTACCTTTGGGAGGTGAGTAAATAGCTGGTAACACGGGTTTGTGCTTGGGAGGTGAGAAAATAATAACACTATTTTGTGCTTGGATGTTTAGTAAATAGTTTGTACTACCGGTTTGTGCTCGGATGGTCAGTATATAGTTTGTACCACTGGGTTGTGCTCACATAGTTATTAAATCGTTTGTACCACCAGTTTATGATTAGATGGTTAGTATCACAGGTTTGTGTGCAGATGGTCAGTAAATAGATTGTACCACCGATTTGCATTTAGGTGGTTAGTAAATAGGTTGTACCACTGGTTTGTGCTCGGACGGTCAGTCAATAGTTAATACCATTGGTTTGTACTCGGACGGTCAGTAAAAAGATTGTACCACCGGTTTGTGGTTAGGTGATTAGTAAATAGGTCATACCACCGGTTTGTGCTTGGATGGTCAGTAAATAGTTTGTACCACCGGCGTATGCTTGAATAGTTAGTAAATAGTTCGCACCACCGGTTTTTGCTCGGGCAGTCAGTAAATAGTTTTTACCAAAAGTCTGTGCTTAGAAATTCAGTAAATAGTTTATACCACAGGTTTTTGCGCAGACGATCAGTAATTAGTTATTACCACCGCTTTGTGATTGAATGATTAGTAAATAGTTTATACCACTGGTTTGTGTGCGGATGGTTAGTAAATAGATTGTACCACCAGTTTGTGATGAGATGGTTAGTAAATAGTTTGTACCACAGGTTTGTGCTTGGACGGTCAGTAAATAGTTTGTACCACCGGTTTGTGCTGAGACAGTCAGTAAATATAGTTTGTAGCACCAGGCTGTGCTTGGATGGTTAATAAATAGTTAGTTTGTTTGTTTGTTGTTGTTTTACGTCCTAGCAACATCTAAGGTCATATCAGGACGGGTAAATATATAGTTAGTACCACCTGTTTGTGCTTGAATAGTTAATACATAGTTTACATTACCGGTTTGTGCTCAGACGGTCAGTAAATAGTTTGTACCCCCGGTTGGTGTTCGGACGGTCAGTAAACAGTTTGTACCACTGGTTTGTGCTCGGATGGTGAGTAAACAGCTAGTACCACCAGTTTGTGCTCAGACACTCAGTAAATAGTTTGTACCACCGGTTTGTGCTCGGACGGTCAGTAAACAGTTTGTACCACCGGTTTGTGCTCAGACGGTCAGTAAATAGTTTGTACCACCTGTTTGGGCTCACATGGTCAGTAAACAGTTTGTACCCCCGGTTTGTGCTCGGACGGTCAGTAAACAACTAGTAACACTGCGGTCTGGTGCCGGGTGGGTCACCACTCAACGATGTGCATCATCACGGATGACAACGAGAGATTTCACAACCTCCTTCAACTTTTTCTTCAGTATTTTTGAACGCAAAGGGTTGGCAAGGTTACACGACGTCCTTTGTCGGGGTGGGAGGTGGGACAGCCGCCCAGGGGCCTCTCATGTCGTTGTTTATGAGATTTTGGAGATGACTGTGAGAACACCACCACACATAGATGGCTCTGTGAGTGAGGGCCTGAGACAAATGTCAAGATAACTGATTGCTGTAGCTCCATCAGTGAGCTGCCTGCAACGTAGCAATGTTACGTGATATATAGATATATATATATAAGACAAATCCTCCAGTGTGACTGACACTGGTCAACATCCGGGGGAGGTGAGGTGGGCCGAGATGGCGCCACCGGTCAAGGGTTGTATTTTACCGAGGATAACAATAACAATAATAATAAGTAATATTCCCTTACGTATCTTTATACTCGCATAATACGTTATACATCACATATGTATATTATATAAATGTATATGTGTATATCTGTGTTACATAACATATGTGCATATATGTTATATATATATATTACTACATTATATAACTACCACATTATAGAACGATATATATACAGTAAAACCTCTCTAAATTGACCGACCATGGGACCGAATTTAAATGATCCATTTAGGGAGGTGGTCGGTTTAGGGAGTTTGTTGTTGTTACAATGGTATTGTATGGGCGATTGTTTGTGACACAAATAAAGCGATCGATATAGGGGAGTGGTCGATCTGTGGAGGTGGTCGGTTAGAGAGGTTTCTAACTATACGACTACTACATTATATAACATACATATATAGCATATGTATATATATTATATAGAGCTCACCATTGGAATGTACAAATGTGGGTTCGAGTCTCGTTCTAGGGTTGGTACCACGATGTTTGCAACACTCTACACCCCCAATAGCCGATGTCTACTTTTTGTGCTGGGGTTCGTTAAAAAAACAAGCAACATTCTACGATATGTATATATATATATATATGTATATATATATATATATATATATATATATATACATATCATGTTAGTAAACACGTGTATTGCACGATATTAGCTTTATGTTGGAGTTATTTCGGCAATCGAGTTATCAATGATATGATGTACATCGCAAGCATTGGTGAGTGATAGAGATTGAGAGAGGGCGGGAGAGGGAGGAGGAGACGTGCAGGAGGGGGAGGAAGAGAGAGGGGAAGGGGTGATGGGAGGGAGGGGGGGGAGGTAGGGAGACAGGGGGGAGGGTAGAGGATGGGTGGGATGGGAGAGGGAAGAGGGGTAGGGAGAAGACATGCGGAAGGAGGAGGAGGGGAGGAGGGGGAGAGGGGTATGGATGAGGGGAGAGGGGGGGGGGGTGATGTATGAGGGGGTAGAGGGGGTGGAGATGAGGGGGAGAGAGGGGTGGTGAAGGGAGAGGGGGCCGATGGGAAAGGTGGATGGATGAGGTGGAAAGGGGGGAGGAGGCGGTAGAGGGGATGGAGGAGGGGGGGAGGGGATGTATGAGGGGGGAGAGGGGATGGAGGAGAGCGGGAAGGGGGATGGATGTGGGGGAGAGGGAGATGGATGAGGGGGAGAGGGGGATGGATGAGGGGGGATGGATGAGGGGGGAGGGATGAGGGGGGAGGGGGAGGGAGGAGAGAGGAGATGGGGATGGGTGAGGGGGGAGAGGGGGAGAGGAGCGAGGGAGGGGTGAGGGAAGGATGAGGGGGATGGAAGGAGGGATGAGGGGGGGTGAGGGGGAGGGGGAGGGGAAGGGAGGGAGGGGAAGTGAGGGAGGGAGGGAGGGGAAGTGAGGGAGGTGGTAAAGGTGTCCTAACTGCATGCGGGCTGCGGCCGCTGACAGTGCGCTGTCGGATACAGACCATCCACTGTCACTTAAAAGGCAGAGATCATAATCACATCCTGTCGCTTGCCTCGCAGATTCCTCCTACTTCGCCCGCCTTTTAAGGTGACACCGATGCGCCGAACCCCACCCGTCCCTGTCCGCGCCCCGCCCCTCCCCCCTCCCCCTCCGTCCCCGCCCCGCCTCCCCCCGTCTCCCGCCCCGCCACTTCCTCCCCTTCCCTTCCCTTCTCCTTCTCCAGCACTAAAGACAGAACTATAAAGCATTAACCCACGTGTGTGTAGAGAAGGTCGGGTAATCAGCCATCCTATCCGTCCTCATCCCCCAACCTCGTCCGCAAGCTGCGTCCGCCAAAGCGCGTCCGCAAACAAAACAAAAACCGCACTGCTCTAGACTGCAAAACATCTTCACGTGGCCAAGATACCAAACGTGGTGGTCGAATCGATAGAGCGCAGGCTTCCCATGCGGAAGGTCGGGACTTAGATTCCCAGTCGAGTCAAACCAATGATTTACTGAATTGATACTTGTCGCTTCCTAGCCTGGCGCTCGGCATTATTAGAATAGGGCAAGGACCGGTTGGCTCAGTGTCAGGATAATGTGACTGAGTGGGATACCAGGCCACAGTGCTGGTGGTCTGGTACCATGAGTGCGCACTGTCACAAGTCGGTACCCATTCTGATATGACCTTAGATGTTGCCAGGACATAAAACTTTAACAACCAAACAAATCATGCGCTCAAGACTTCAGGGCCTGTATGCATGGAGCGGTGTTAGCGAGGCAAACTGCGGTTAGGGAGGGATTTCTGGTTTAGCGCCGAAAAGTTGTTATGCATGGAGCAGTGTTAGGCCTAACACCGCATGTTTAAAGTCAAAGAATGTAAACCTACCCCCTAGCAGGTTTACAGTGGTGTTAGTGTTAGGTTAGTGTCAGGATGGAGACCAAACTATTCAATGCTATCATATTTGACAGAATTAAATATGCAATAAATGAAATTTCATCAAATTAACCCTAAAAACGAAGCGATATTAATGCTGCTGCCGCATTGGCGGCGATATTAATATTGTCGAATCGACGAATGTAAAGTACACGAATCGCGGACGTTGATATCCATACTGTCGCACATCGACAAATCGCCGTCGCTGCATGGACGTCGATATCCATATGGTCCATCGCCGCCGGCGCCGCATCGGCCCAAATCTATTCAATGCTATCATATTTAACAGAATTACATACCCAATAAGTGAAATTTTATTAAATTAACCCTAAAATCGAAGCGAGATTAACGCTGCTGCCGCATTGGCGGAGATATTAATAGTGACGAATCGACGAATGTAAACTAAACAAATTGTGTTGCTCGCCGGCAACAGGCTCACCACTAAGAAGGCTGCTGGTTCCTGGCCGCCGATATTGTGAAATAGCGGTGCTCGCCGGCTACAGGCGCAGATGTTTAGCTAACACTCACCGTTTAAGCGCCCATGCATACAGCGTGACATACTTCTCGATGTCGCCGATAACCGGTGGTAGCTACCTGGTGTTAGAGTGATAACTCCACATGCCGCTAACACTGCTCCATGCATACGGGCCCAGAACCATCAGGCAACCACAACCGGATCCATAGATAGAAGTTTCGAAGTACCCCGCGGGGTGTAATGAAATCTGCCTATTATGGGATATGCGGCCATAATTTCACCGGAAAACAGAATTGAAATCAGAGCAAATTTATTTTCCCACATTAATGCGTCTAGATCCTTAGTTTCTTTCCTAAATCATTGCTGCTTCCGAAACACCGCCAGCAAATTGTGTCCCAACTTTCCAAGCATCGATCGATCTAGTGTTTCTTGCGATGCTTATTTCAATGCTGCGATGCATGGTGCAGAATATTGAGGTGGTTGCATAGCAGCATTGGACTGGTCACTTGTTCTCTGCTGGTTGTCACACTGAAACTTTTACTTTCAGTGTCACCTTCACACTGAAACTTTTACTTTCAGTGTCACCTGCACGCATTGTCATCGTCACTGTCACTTTCACTGGCGCTTTCACTGCACTGTCATTTGAACGGGTACTGTCGCTGTAGTTTTCACTGTCACTATAACTTTCACTATCACTAACACTGTCAGTGTCACTTACACTGTCACTTGCACTGTTACTGTTGCTTACACTGACATTGTCACTGCCACTGCCACTGTCACTTGCACTGCCACTTGCCACTGCCACTTGCCACTGTCACTTGCCACTGTCACTTGCCACTG
Source organism: Branchipolynoe longqiensis (assembly GCA_030323885.1). Taxonomy (NCBI): domain Eukaryota; kingdom Metazoa; phylum Annelida; class Polychaeta; order Phyllodocida; family Polynoidae; genus Branchipolynoe; species Branchipolynoe longqiensis. Next base: position 44,879 of record JASIRB010001145.1, on the reverse strand, counting down.
TCACTGCCACTGTCATTTTTGCTGTCACTACCGCTTTTTCTGCCACTACTGCTATTGCTATTGCTATCGCTACTGCTGTCACTGTAACTATTGCTGTCACTGTCCCTACTGCTGTCGCTGTCGCTACTGCTATCGCTGTCACTATCACGTTCACTGCAACTGTTGCTGTCACTGTCACTGTCACTGTCATTATCATTGCCACTGTCACTGTTGTAACATCTATTTTTCACACAACTTTTGTTGCTGTTGTTGAACCTAGTAATAATAGCACACCTACTTACTCTCTCACATATAACATTATAAGGTGTTGCGACCGGAAGGCTGACGGAGTGTCACGTGACCAGCCTGTCTCACCCTGTTCCCTGGGGAACAGTAGCCTACCACCTACCTACCCGCTGGGCATTGCTTACCCAGTAGTGACACTTGGCCGCCTAGCGGTGGTGTCAGGCACCACCTCTATCTACTCCAAACCTATTATTTAGTACCAGCAATCGACGACCTTCTGTAGTTTCACATAATACTACCGGGCAGGATAGCCGGAAGGATAGAGTGCTGGCTTCTCACGTGGGAGGTCATGGGGGTCAATCAATTTAAGACTCAGCAAATTTGTATTTTTCGCTAACTTGCTTCGGACTTGCCATCAATATGGTGCTTGGATGGGTTGGACCAGTGCCAGGATGATGTGACTGAGTATGATATTGAGTCATGGTGGCGCGGTATTCCGCACTATAAAGTCGCTGTGAGTGCTCACTGTCACAAGTCGGTAACCGTCCAATATGACGTTAGATCTGGATAAGCCATGAAACATCTAGAATCTTTTCCTCTTTTTTTTTTACTTAAAAAAAAAATTAAGCCACTATTCTTGGACACAGGTTTATTCATCTAAACATACATTTTGTCGAAACGATCGTATTACATGTACTTATGATGAGTAGATATTTATCAAATATAAAAAATCTATGAATAATTTTCTTTTTCCTTCTGTAATTATCTATCCACACACTGAGGTCCCATCAAACTTTCTTCTTAATAAATGTAGTGATAAGCAATACAAGGCCGTGGCGAATAGTGGTCTAGTAGTTTGAAACTGATCGAATATCTGAAGCTAAGCAAAAGCATCAGCAGAGAAAAGATTGTCTCCTTCACCTACCAGACTGTCTGACGGCAGCTACGCACACATTTCCAATGTGCCACCACACATTCCGAGCACAAATTGGATTCATCGGTCATCGACGAGTTTACAACAAATGATGAGATGCTGTCATCATCGCCACCGATGGACAACCAAGAAAAAGAAGAAGAAGTAGCACTGGAAGCGCAGAGGTCCAGGTTCAAACCCACTAATGGGGGAATGACCTAGTTACACTCCTATTCCGCAAACAATCTGATAATTTATCAATCCTGTGCTCATAAGCCATGCTCGCTGCTGTCACACACAACCCCCCTTACTGTCAGTGTCACGTGCACACCTTGTCACTGTCACATCTATTTCCTACTGTCACGTCCATACTTTACTCCCTTCACCGCTGTCATTAGCACATAATCCGTTCCCATTTGTTGCCTGCCCAATTCCTCATTCCCACCTCCCCACAACAACTTCCAGGCCTCCTACCCCCCCCTCCCCCCCCCACACACACACACCAATTCCGGTCTTACTTCTTCCACATTGCCTCCTTCTGCTCTCAACCTATCGGACAGCTGTCACCAAAATCACATGGCGCGAAAATAAGCATCCAGTCACATACAAACACACTTCAAATATAATTGGTTAGCACTGCATCAATTAATTAAAAAAATATATGAATATAAACTATGCACATACGGTAGTCCCATCAAATAAAATAACAAATAGACTTTGTGGATAAGCCGTCGCTTTTGACTGTAGCGAATTTAAAGTTGCATAGTCCGATGGTTTTTAGTTTCTGCCATTTTTGTTTAGATAAATATATTAAATTGATTGCTATAATCTACCTTAGTTTATTTTGATGCTGTCATTTTAAGTGCAAACATGTCAAATGAGTTTGGGCAAGCATGCCAAAACTGACAGCATCGGCTTCTGCAGAAACAGGTTCTATTAAATTGGCTTAGTATTCCCTTCTATGTGGCAATAAATGCTTTATATGTGCATCGGTATCTAAGTTAGATATGTAGACTCAAATCTAGATAATTGTTTTGCTTTTGAAAATTTGATGCTTCATCGGACTATGCAGCTTTAAGGCAGGATAAAATGTGTGGCGCGTTTGATCAGGTTGGTTGGTTGTTGGAGTTTTACATCCTGGCAACATCTAAGGTCATATAAGGATGGGTACGGACTTGTGACAGTGTGCACTCATGGCAACTTTATAGTGCTTCCCCACTGGGAAATCAGGCCGCCGGCACCATGACCCGATATCCCACTCAGTCACATTACCTGAGCTAACCAGTCCTTGCTCTATCCTATTAATGCCGAGCGCCAAGCTAGGAAGCGACAAGTATCAATTTTATAAGTCATTAGTTTGACTCGGCCTGGCACCGAACTCCCGATCTCTCGCACGACTCGGCCACTGCGCCTAGTCCTGACTTTGATTAAAACAGCCGCCAGGGGGCGGCAGGGGGGCGGGGGGCTGTCTCATCGCTTGTTCCTGCAGGCCTGTCATATGTCCTTATGTGTAGGTGCGCCACGCTGCGGGCTCTAGAGAAACTAATCGTGTTACATAATCCCCCATTACACGGACGTGCAGTTTCTGATGCCGCCTCCGTTCGGCGATTCACTAACAAACCCATGACCGAAATCCGCACGCGAAGTTAATATGCAATTATATAAAGTTGACATCAAAGATTAAAAGGTAATCGTTCACATGAACAGTCATTGATTATCGATATCGCTCAATTCCCGACCTCTAGATAATTTGTGGTGGATTGAAAGTTTAGGGAAAAAAACTTTGAAAAATACAACAACAAAAAAATATAGAAACTACCAACACCCAAAGCTCCAAGCGGTTGGCCCAAGCAAGACCAGGTAAACACTCCTGAGTGTGGGACCAGACCAAAACAGAATCACAGCTGCCCAGCGTTGAAAACAAGCACCCTCACAGGAGATTATACACTATGGACAGAATAAATAACTTGTCACACAAAAAAAAGACAAAACGAAGTTGCATAAATCGATCATTTTAACCTTCTAGTAACCAACGAATCACATATTACAAATATTTCCTGATCACCATAGCCAAACCAGCCGTTATTAATTTACCCTTTTATAACCATAATACCATATTACTACAAACATATCATAGATGGTACTATGGTTATAAACGGGTAAATTAATAAAAGCTAGTTTGACTATGGTGATCAAGTTTGTATCGTATGTGATATATTGCTTACTAGATGGTTAGGTTTCTGGTAGATTGTTTCAATGCATATGTTACGTTGGTCATTGTGAACTACTTTACTCTTCTTTGAGGTAACTTTATTTTATTTGTATTTATATGCAGTGAAAACATATTAAATAATCTTGGTGTGTATTTTGAAAACCTGGTCATTCCCTTTTTTGTTCTTAGAATAGCAGCATAGCATGGGGATGGCTTAATGAACGTTGGGAAATGTTATTGGCGATAAATATGTTTATTCTGCTGAATAACTCTTTTGTCAGTGCTGAAACGCTGGTCTTCCAGCCATTTTTCAATTCAGGGTTATTTACACAAAATGTATATAGAATAAGGTATACAATAACTGTTGAATACACAATTTGCAGCATGTAACGCGATGAAATTCTGTAACCCAAAAGTTCCATCGCAATATGGTAACAGTAGTGTCATATAACTAGATCAATTTTAGTCAGATCAATGTGAGTATTTACATAGTATTTAGAATGTAAGCAAAAGTTATCTTCTGTATTCAGTTGGTAAAGTTGTAGTAAGTTTTAATGTTCAGTTGCAATTAGGCAAGCGGTATATAAATGTCAGTTTGTTAGACATATTCTAGTGTAACTCTATTGGGGTTATTTATGTGAGTTTATGAATATATGCTGTTGGGATGGGGTTGTTAATAATACACTGGACCAGCTGTGACCAGTGAAGCAGTGGGACCAATCCCAGTGCATTTAGGTCTTAAATTTTACATCTTATTTGGACTGTCTCTGTCATTGTATATGGTTGACTGGAAATAACGGCAGAACAGCAACAAATAACAAAAGGGGATTAAATCTAAAAGTATTTCTTTTTTTTTAGAAAATGTGAGGCTTTCCTCAGATTATCCAGCTTTTTTTGGTAAATAAATGTTATTCCTATACAGTAAAACCTCCCTAACCGACAACTTCCACATATCGACCACTCCCCTATATCGATCGCTTTATTTGGGTCCCAAATGATCTGCCATACAATACAATTATACAATTAGTCTAACTCTCTAACCCGACCACCTCCTTAAATCGACCACTTTAAGTCGTCCCCAGGGTCGGTGAATTTAGAGAGGTTTCACTGTATATCTTTTATCAGTTGTAGCACTGATCTTCAGACCATAAGTGTTACAGGTTTATAGGTATTTACACACATTTTTTACATGGTTTATATAGTAAATTGAAGTGTGAAGTAAATTCTGAAATTAAAGTGTACACAATGCAATAAGTAATGACTATGAGGTACATTAAATCATTTGTATCTCTGAAGACTGAAAACAAGGACATTCCTATATGTACATATATAATTAGCACACATATATCGATATGTATCTATGTATATATAGTTTAAATAGACCTGTGATTTAAAAAAGAATTCTTTAGCAGTTATACTAGAAACAGAAATCGGAAACAAACATCACTGATTGGGTTCATTTATTGTTTAGCATTTTACATGCTAGCAACATCTAAACGCATATAACACAGGTGCCCATTCGTGACAGTAGGTTCTTATGGCAGCGTTATAGTGTTGTCCCACTGAGATACCAGGCCATTGGCACCATGACTCGATATCCCACTCAGTCACATTACCCTATCCCAAATGCCAGGCTAGGTAGCGACAAATATCAACTTTGTAAGTGATTGTATTTTCTCGGTAGGGGTTCGAACCCACGACCTCCCCTCACAGGAAGTCAGTCAGCGCTCTTACTGATTCGACCATCACCTCCGCCATTGGCTGACTGAGAATTTATGCTTGTTATTTATGTGAATACATATTATACCTGACGTTACGCATAAGCCCATCGGAAACCCTGATTTACGTTGGCACAAATCGGGGTCCTGTTTTACTAAGTGGCTACAGTGTCCGCTTCTCGCGCGAGGGGTTCGTGGGTTCGATCGGTGGCCATGTCAAACCAAAGAATTACACGATATACATTTTTGTAAATTGTTATTTGTTTTATTGAGGCTGTATTTATGCTGTCCATAGCATATATAAGCTTGAGTACTCAGGCTTGTTTTCAATGCTGGCCAGCTGTAGTGGTGGTGTTATCTTATCACACAGTCGCAGCTGATAACGTGTTTGGTTGCCTGCATTACAGTAGCAGGTAGATAGTTGCTTAATATGGTTAGTAGTCTATGTTAGTTTCTTTTTATTTTCTTGGTATATATATATATATATATATTTTTTGTGTGTTCTACTCTTATTACTAGACTAGCCTAATCTTATTTACATTTCATAGGCTTGCATGTGGTTGTTAGATGTGTTATCTGGTTAATTTTGGCATGGTTACCTTCCATTGACCATCCCACTAGTGGGCCGTGACATATCACATGCCCCCTTGCAGTGCAGCTTAGTGGGAGGTTCCTGGCATTATTTTGCACAAATATTTTTGGTATGTTTTTAGGTCAGGAATTTGTTGTTCCTTTACCGTTTGGGCTTTCCATAACTTGGCAGCCATTTCCAGTGGTCTTCTTTCGTGAGCTTAGATTTGGCTTCTGGTCTGGGTTAGTAGTGGTGCATTATTTGCTCTATTGTTCCTTTGTGGATTTCTTAGGAGTTTAACGATACCTTGATCGCTAACAATTCTGGTGAACTATTGGCCACATGGATGAATTATTTGGGATTGTGTGTTGATTGTTGATCAAATGAACTGTTGGCAACATTGGTGAGTTGTTGGTAACATGAACTCTGGGAAACATTAGTGAGTTGTTGGTAACATGAACTCTGGGTAACATTAGTGAGTTGTTGGTAACATGAACTCTGAGTAACATTAGTGAGTTGTTGGTGACATAGACTCTGGGTAACATTAGTGAGTTGTTGGTGACATGAACTCTGGGTAACATTAGTGAGTTGTTGGTAACATGAACTCTGGGTAACATTAGTGAGTTGTTGGTAACATGAACTCTGGTAACATTAGTGAGTTGTTGGTGACATTAACTCTGGGTAACATAGGTGAGTTGTTGGTGACATGAACTCTGGGTAACATTAGTGAGTTGTTGGTAACATGAACTCTGGGTAACATTTGTGAGTGAGTTGTTGGTAACATGAACTCTGGGTAACATAGGTGAGTTGTTGGTGACATGAACTCTGGGTAACATTAGTGAGCTGTTGGTGACATGAACTCTGGATAACATTAGTGAGTTGTTGGTAACATGAACTCTGGGTAACATTAGTGAGTTGTTGGTGACATGAACTCTGGTAACATTAGTGAGCTGTTGGTGACATGAACTCTGGGTAACATAGGTGAGTTGCTAGTAACATCAACTGACATTACCGTGGGTTAATTGTTAGTAACGTGACCCGTGGGCTAACATCGGTGAGTTGTTGGTGACGCAGGCCCGCCTTTGACGTCACTTTGCCTCAGGCCATCGTTTACTTAGATGCGCGTGATTAGCAGTGCGCAGCCGCATTAGGCCCACCACCACCAGGCAGAGGCCGCCATTTCCGGGTTTGTCATTTTCGTTGTGAACTGGGGCCCGATCCCTAAGCGCCGTGCATCAAGCAAACTCAATTAAAAAGGGGACTTACGTCACGTCACGGCCTAATTATAATAAATAATAATTGCCACGTCACAAGCTGTGTAGTTATCATAAACCTCATTATTCATTACCGGGCGTGGTGGCCCAATCGGTAGAGCGCTGGCTTCACATTGCGGAAGATTGGGAGTTCGGTTCCCGGTCGAATCAAACTAATGATTTATCAAATTGATACTTGTCGCTACCGAGCCTGGCGCTCTGCATTAATAGGATATGGCAAGGACTGGTTGGTTCAGTGTCACGATAATGTGACTGTCTGGGATATCAGGTGGTGGTGCTTGTAATGTTATGTAAATAACTGACTACACACGGGTGGCCTGATCTCCAAGTGGGGCAGTACTAAAACGCCGCCATGAGTGTGCACTTTTACAAGTCGGTACCGGTCCTGGTATGACCGTAGATGTTGCCATGACGTAAAACAACAACCAACTATTATTCATTAAATTACGGATAACCCATGTGGTATCACGTGGTAACCTCTCTGTATTAGTACTATTACAGGACCACGTAGTTAATGCAAGAAAGTAGTTCCATACTCTCACTGTCTCTAATGAGTATTATTACAGGACCACGTAATTAATGCAAGAAAGTAGTTCCATACTCTCACTGTCTCTAATGAGATTGTTAATTGTTCTATTTTTTTTAAAGGAATAGTTGTTGTACTGCAGGATTAATTAAATCATGCAATGCTTGTCATTTTGCTGTTTCATTAGAGAATGTGATTTATACAGAATTGAATTTAGAGTTTGATACCCGCACAATTACTGCTGGGAGACGGAATATCACCAGCAAGACTGTGGCACTTGGCCGACGTGGAAGATTTGCGTTTTTGTCACTGAACAAAGATTAATTCAACGGAATAAAAACAAATAGACATTGAGCAAACAACAATTAATAGCTTCGCATATTTTGTATAGCATGCAATCTATGTCATGCACTTCGGGTCAATAATACATTAACTTTAATGAACATTGAAGCTCATATTCCATAAGCATGATTTCAAAAATGATGGATGATATATGACACATATTTAAAACAAATCCAAATGAATGTGGGTCTATGATCTGTTGGTTGTTGGAGGGTTACGACCTGGCAAACATTTAAGGTCATATCAGTATGGGTACTGACTTGTTGTAAAATATTCCGATTTAATGTATTGGTGGGGGAATGCAAATATTATATTATTGATCAGGTATATGTGACCAGGTGTAAGATACGAGTCACAGGTGTAAGATACGAGTCGACCACGGTGAGCTCCAGTTCAAGACTGACTTTATTAACGGTCTTAGTTCCCTTAGTTACATTCTAGTTCTAGCTGGTGACCAGCGTGTACCGGTCGATCAACATATGTCACATCTCCCTTTCAATGTTTCTTAAGGTTAGAACCCTCTTACTCTTATAAATATAAATACCCAACAGGACAATACATACTTTAACCAACATATAATATACTCCATTGCATAAACATTTTGTAAACTTATTTCCTATACACTATAGAACTCAGATGAATACTTAACCATACAGGCGGTATTCTCACTTATATAAATACCATGTGGGAATCCATGTGTCGAATGTATAATGGTCAATAGACCCATGCACCAACCGTGTATGTCGACCAATGTGCATCTTAACTGAATATGTCATATACTCCCATATTATTTTATATTTTATTAAGGTTGTAACTCTTACAAATAACACGCTGGCAACATATATCCAAACAACATCTATGATGCTTACTGCCTTATTTTCTATAAATAATGTCTGTTATCCGGCATTGTGAGCCTGTCACGAATGTTCATATTGATGCATATATATTCCTCGTGTTCGCCGTGCTGAGATATATGTATGTGTATATATATGTAGGTGCTGGTGGTGCTTGATTGAGAGGTAAATAGACATAGTGGTGCTGGCAGGATTGTGTGTAAGGGGCACTCAGAGCCTACCCCCTCCCCCCTCTGCTAGGTAGGATCACCACACTCAGGCTCAAGGCAGGTGGTGGCGAGGCGAGCCACACAGCTTGGTGGTGGTGGGCAGATCACTGGTAACCATGGGGACCAGGAATGCTGGATCCCTATTGGTAGAGCTAAGAATGCTTGTTTCTCATTGGGAGAATAGGGTGGCATGATACTCCTCACTGAATCCATGTACCATATAAATAATAAACCAGAGGGCTTGACTCTCTCTCTTCTTTCACACTTGATACTCTTCGTTTCCCTTTGCCTGTATTGATTTCACTATAGCCTGCCTACACAATCACATATTCGAGCAGTAGACTTTACATTGTGACAGTGTGCACTCATAGTGACTTTATAGTGCTGCCCGACTAGGAAATCAGGCCACCCACACCCATGACCCGATATCCCACTCAGTTACATTATCCAGACAATTAGCCACCCAGTCCATACCCTATCCTAGGAATCGACAAGTATCAATTTTTAAGTCATTGGTTTGACTCAACCAGGGTTCGTACCAACAAACCTATCGGTTCGGATCCCCCGATCTCCTAAAACAAGAGACGAATGCTCAACTCATTCGGCCATCTGTCTGGTCGGCATACAACTAGAGACACAGCTGGTCTTTTAGACTAATGCCCTGCTTTAACTGCGCCGTCGTCGTTTTAAGACTGTTGGCTGCCAACTGAAGGTAACATTGTATAAGCATGTAGGTAGAAGATAACCTGATACGCATGTAGTTGTCTGCGCTGACCTCTCAGGCAACGAGCAGCATAGCCAGGTAGGTGTGGGTAGGGTGGTGACACCAGGGAGCCTAGGTGGTGTAATGGTTAGCACACTGGCCCGGAATGGAAGAGATGTGGGTTCGATTCCCGCTCTTGATGCAATATTTCCTACTTTCATCACCCCTCCCCCCACAACAGTCAACACACATATCCAACATTCAATTGTCACAGCTGATATTTGTTTACCTCATAGTGTCTAGGATAACCTAGTCTATATAGCGTTACATGTTAAAGACATAAATTGTTGTAGATCTACGTGGAAACACACTGATCACTAGTATATAGCCCCGTTCACACAGCACAACTTTAGGCCGAACTAGATAAGGCGAACTAGAGGAGGAGAACTAGGCGTCCTGTCCACACAAGCAGTACTTGGGGCGGTTTAAGGCGGAAATCGATCTCTGTGCATGAGCAAGTCCATACTAACCAGCGCCAGTTTCGGTTCGTCGACGTCGCCACGAGAGAGTGTGGGTTCGACCTAGATATGTATGGACTGAATCGTATTGTTTTTGGAATGATCAAAACTTCTGCTGGCCAGTGAAAACCAAAAAATAAATCATGAAAAAAATATCTGTACAACTCTAGCCGGTTCATAGACCAAATTATATTATATTGTGTGATGTGCTTAATCCGCTTCAAGTAAACCGCTACCATCCACACAAGCAAGGTGGGCCAACTTAAGCTAGTTCGCTTCATCTATACTACCTCGAGAGGTGGTTTACTTGAAGCGAACTTGGTGAGTCGGCTCATGCCTAACTCACACTAACATCACGTCCACACGACCAATTTGTGTCGAACTAAAGGAAGCGAATTAGTTAAGCCAACTTAACTCACCAGTGTGAAGGGGGCTTATGATTCAATTGCACATACAGCATGAACAAGTACATGCAACAGTACATATACATAGAACAAGGAACCAGGAATCGAACTCCCGATCTCCACGCACGCTAAGACCTGCGCTCTATTGATTCGGCCACACGCCCAGTAGTCGCCATAGTTACAGCAGTGTATTGCATAAGGCCATCGTAGACAGACAAACAGACAGACAGACACAAAACCACTCCAGCAACTAGCAAACGAAGCGTCATAGCCGCGGTCCTCAGAGACCTCACGGCGCGAGGAGAGGAGCATGCCCTGATTGCCTCGCTTTGGTGGTGGAGACGCGCGCGTCGCCGACTGAGGGAGGACCGTCGTTTAATTCGCCACACATTCAAACATGGCACCCCCCACCCCAACCACGGCGCAGCCTCTACCCCCTCACCCCCCTCACCCCAACAGCCAACCTACCTACGCAAGGGCCCCCTTCCTCTTCCTCCTCTTTCATTCCTCTCCCCCCCCCCCAGCCATCCGACGTACCAACCAATCAGCTCCCATCTCTCCTCCTCCCCCCCCCCCGTCTCTCATTCCTCTACCCCTCACCCCCCCCCCACCCCGCCAACCTACCCACCAGCCGCCCTCTCTCCCCCTCCGCCTCCTCCCTCATTCCCTCTCTCTCTCTCGCTTTCTCTCTTTCTCTCTCTCTCTCTTTCTCTGTTCGCTTTGTTTGTTGTTGTTTACGTCCTAGCAACATAGAAAGTCATATCAGGACGGGTACCGACTTGTGACAGTGCGCACTCATGGTGACTTTATAGTGCTGCTCCACTGGGAGACTAGGCCGCCGGCACGATGACCTGATACCCCACTCAGGTCAAATTATCCTGACACTGCGCCAACCAGTCCTTGCCCTGTCCTAATAATCTCTCATTCCTCTACCCCTCACCTCCCCCTCCCCACCCCTCCAACTTACCCACCAGCCGCCCTCTCTCCCCCTCCGCCTCCTCCCTCAATCCCTCTCTCTCTCTTTCTCTCTCTCTCTTTCTCTCTCTTTCTCTCTCTTTCTCTGTTCGTGTTGTTTGTTTGTTTGTTGTTGTTTTATGTCCTAGCAACATCTAAGGTCATATCAGGATGGGTACTGACTTGTGACAGTGCGCACTCATGGCGACTTTATAGTGCTGCCCCACTGGGAGACTAGGCCGCCGGCACGATGAACTGATACCCCACTCAGGTCAAATTATCCTGACACTGCGCCAACCAGTCCTTGCCCTGCCCTAATAATGCCGGAGCGCCTAGCTAGGAAGCAACAAGTATCAATTTTTAAGTCATTGGTTTGACTCGACCAGGGTTCGAACCCACGATCCCATGGTCTACCAACACGGGAGACGGACGCTCCAACTCATTCAGCCATCCCGTCTGGTTTCTTTCTCTGTTCGCGGTGCCTGACTTCAAAAGCTTGGGAAAATTGAGCCGCCATCAAATGCTGATGTGAGGGAGAGAAAAGGGGAGTGATGGAACAACAAACACCAACAAAAAAAAAGAAAGAAAAAGACAAATGTTTTTTTGTTTTTTTTGTGGTTTTTTTTTTGTATGAATGAAGACAAGCTCAGCCCACCTGCACGTTCCCAACAAAGTGATCCGATTTGACGCATTAGTTACACAAGTAAACAAACATGACCACCCCACTTCCCACCACCACCCCACTACCCCACCACCACCACCACCATCATCACCACCCCCCCCCCCTCTACACCACTACACTCTTAAATCCACATCTGGTGGGGAAGTAAACAAAGATTAAATTTAAACAACTTTTCTTTTTTTAATCTCCATCTCTTTTCAATATGCAGCTACGTTTAACGGGGAAAAACCAACACCTTAAGAGATGGCTATGCTTCACGGGTTGTTATTGTTTAAATTGAGAGAGTGATATCGCACTCGGGCCGCCCCGTTATCGGGCAGTATTGATAAGCAGTACAGGTTCGCTTAAAGCTGCACAGTCCGATGAAGCATCAAATTGTCAAAATCAAAGCAATTATCTAGATTCGATTCTACATATTTAACTTAGATACTGATGCACTTATTAAGTATTTATTGCAGCATAGAAGAGAATGCTGAGTCGCTTTAATAGAACATATTACTGCAGAAGCCTATGGTATCAGAGTTTTGGCGTGCTTGCCAACATTATTTTCACATGTTTGAATTCCAAATATCGCAAAAGGTAGCCATTTCAATTAAAAGTTATTTCAAAGTAAAGTAAGGTAGATTATAATGATCAATTTAATATATTTATCTCAGAAAAATGTCAGAAAATCAAAACCATCGGATTATGGAACTTTACTTGATTAATATAGTAGAAACTGGAGTTTACGGCCTGACAACATCTAAGGTCATATCGGAACAGGTAGACACTTGTGACAGTGCGCACTCATGGCGACTTTATAGTGCTGCCCCACTGGGAAATCAGTCCATCGGGACCATGACCAGATATTCCACTCAGTCACATTATCTTGAGTGTGAGTGTGTGGGTGAGTGAGTATCCTGGTGTGGGTGTGAGTGCGAGTGTGAGTGTGGGTGTGGGTGTGGGTGTGGGTGCGAGTGTGGGTGTGGGTGTGGGTGTGGGTGTGAGTGTAGGTGGGTGTGTGGGTGCGAGTGTGAGTGTCGGTGGGTGTGTGGGTGTGGGTTAGGTGTGAGTGCGAGTGTGAGTGTGGGTGTGGGTGTGGATGTGGGTGCGAGTGTGAGTGTGGGTGCGAGTGTGAGTGTGGGTGCGAGTGTGAGTGTGGGTGTGGGTGTGGGTGTGGGTGTGGGTGTAGGTGGGTGTGAGTATCTGTGGGTGTGGGTTAGGTGTGGGTGTGAGTGTCAGTGTGTGAGGTGGGTGTGTCAGTGTGAGTATGGGTGTGGTGTGGGTGTGGGTGTGGGTGGTGGGTGTGGGTGTGGGGTGTTGAGTGTGGGTGTCGGTGTGGTGTGGTGTCGGTGTGAGGTGTGGGTGGGGTGTGAGTGGTCAGTGTGTGTGTGGATGTGGTTAGGTGTGGGTGTGAGTGTGGGTGTGGGTGTGAGTGTGGGTGTGAATGTGAGTGTGGGCGTGGGTGTGGATGTGAGTGTGAGTGTGAGTGTGGGTGTGGGTGGGGGTGTGAGTGTGGGGGTGGGGGTGGGTGTGAGTGTAGGTGTGGGTGTGATTGTGGGTGGGTGGGTGAGTGTCGGTGTGAGTGTCGGTGCGTGTGTGGGTGTGGGTTAGGTGTGGGTGTGAGTGTGGGTGTGAGTGTGGGTGGGTGTGTGGGTGTGGGTGTGAGTATTGGTGTGAGTGTGAGTGTGGGTGTGAGTGTGGGTGTGGGTGTGGGTGTGGATTTGGGTGTGGGTGTGTGGGTGTGGGTGTGGGTGTGAGTGTGGGTGTGGATTTGGGTGTGGGTGTGTGGGTGTGGGTGTGGGTGTGGGTGTGAGTGTGGGTGTGGGTGTGGGTGTGGGTCACGTGGGTATCACTTAGGTGTGTCGGCGTGTGTGTGTTACTTGCTGTGCGTGGGTGTGTTACCCTGAACTCTGCTGGTAGGGAGGGCTACAGTTGTGCTTGTTATGCTAGAAGATCTAAACTGAATGTGTGTCTAAGTGAATGTGTGTGTGAGTGCGCATGCGCGCGCATTTGTCTGACCGAGGTGCGAGGCAGAGAGCCCCTGCTGTACTAGGAGTGGAAGCCATAGTATCGTTTATCTCGAGTCTCGGGCGGGAGGAGGCTCCCCGTGTCCGGCATGCGGATCGGGGCGGGCGGCGGTCTCAGGTGGGGCCGTGTCGGATCCGATCACACCAATCCCCGGCCTGATACAAACCACATTTAACATAATTCCGCATTAGAAAATGGATCCCGGCAAGACTTCTCGCTGTGTGTGGCCGAGGTGGCCGTGGTGGCCGGGCTGACCGGGCTGACCGGGCTGACCGGGCTGACCGGGCTGACCGGGCTGACCGGGCTGACCGGGCTGACCGGGCTGACCGGGCTGACGGCGACCGGGCGCCGGCTGACCGGCTGACCGGGCTGCCGGGACGGTGCCGGGCTGACCGGGCTGACCGGGCTGACCGGGCTGACCGGGCTGACCGGGCTGACCGGGCTGACCGGGCTGACCGGGCTGACCGGGCTGACCGGGCTGACCGGGCTCCCAGCTCGTCAGGCCGGTTTCGCCCCGCCCTTATCCCGCCCTTATCCCGTCCCGACAGCCCCCCCCCCCTGTCCCACCCTGCTCCACTTCTGACCTCCGCGCCGTCCTGCCCCGTCCCGCCTAGTACCCCCCCCCCCTTCATGTCCTGCGTCACCCCCCACCCCCGCTTTCCCACGCTTCCCACTGCCTCCCCCCCCGCCCTGTCCCGCCCCGCCCCTCCCTCCTCCCCCCTCCCCTCCTCCCTTCCACTCCACCCTCACCTGGACAATGTGAAGGATGGCACCTGCATAGATGTACGTGGTGGGAATCCGGCTGGCGGAGACATGGGGGGTCTGGAACAGCCGCCTTCCTCTATCTGCACCAGTGGCTGGCCCTTAACCTGCCCGACACAGCAGATAAATGCCGGCATTGGCTGCCTTCCTGTATCTGTGCCAGTGTCTGCCCCTTAACCTGCCTGACACGGCATACAAACGCCAGCAGTGGCTGCCTTCCTCTATCTGTGCCAGTGTCTGGGCCTTAACCTGCCCGCCACAGCAGACAAACTCCGGCAGTGACCGCCTTCCTCTATCTGCGCCAGTGTCTGGGCCTTAACCTGCCCAACACAGCTGACAAATGCTGGCAGTTGCAGCCTTCCTCTAATTGCACCAGTGTTGGGCCTTAACCAGCCTGACACGGCTGACAAACGAAGGCAGTGGCCGCCTTCCTCTGTCTGCATCAGTGTCTGGGCCTTAACCAACCCGACACAGCTGACAAACGCTGGCAGTGGCCGCCTTCCTCTATCTGAATCAGTGTCTGGGCCTTAACCTGCCCGACATGGCTGACAAACGCTGGAAGTTGCCGCCTTCCTCTATCTGCGCCAGTGTCTGGGCCTTAACCAGCCCAACACAGCTGACAAACGGAGGCAGTGGCTGCATTTCTCTATCTGCGCCAATGTCTGGGCTTTAACCAGCCCAATACGGCTGACAAACGGAGGCAGTGGCTGCATTTCTCTATCTGCGCAAGTGTCTGGGCTTTAACCAGCCCAATACGGCTGACAAACGAAGGCAGTTGCCGCATTTCTCTATCTACGCCAGTTTCTGAGCCTTAACCAGCCCAACACGGCTCACAACCGAAGGCAGTGGCTGCATTTCTCTATCTGAGCCAGTGTCTGGGCTTTAACCAGCCCAATAAGGCTGACAAACGAAGGCAGTGGCCGCCTTCCTCTATCTGCCCCAGTGTCTAAGCTGTAACCAGCCCAACACGGCTGACAAACAAAGGCAGTGGCCACCTTTTTCTATCTGCGCCAGTGTCTGGGCCTTAACCAGCCCAACATGGTGACAAACGAAGGCAGTGGCCGCCTTCCTCTATCTGTGCCAGTGTCTGGGCCTTAACCAGCCCAACACGGCTGACAAACGCTAGCAGTGGCTGCCTTCCTCTATCTGTGCCAGTGTCTGGGCCTTACCCAGTCCAACACGGCTGACAAATGCTAGCAGTGGCCGCCTTCCCATTTCTCTGCCAGTGTCTGGCCCTTAACCAATCTGAAACGGCTGACAAAGTGCCGCTACACTGACCGACCCGAATTAATCTGACTTTAAAGATCGGCTCATTTGACCCTACCCAAGGCGTATTCTACAGCGTCACCACGGCAACAAAAACAAGGAGACGATTTCTCCACTTCCCATTTTGGCTGTTGCTTCAAATCCTAGCCGAGTCAAACCGATGACCTAAAGGTTTATCCTTGTCACTACCTAACCTGGCGTTTGGCATTAATAGGATAGGGCAATGACTGGTTAGCTGTGTCAGGATAATGTGACTTAGTGGGATATCAGGTCATGGTGCCAGCTGCCTGATTTCCCCATGAGGCAGCACTATAAAGTTGCCATGAGTGTGTATTGTCACAAGTCGGTACCCATCCTGGTATGACCTTCAATGTTGCCAGGATGTAAAACTACAACAACCAACAACCAACTTTCCCCTTTTGGTAGGTGTGGGGTTAGAACCCCGGTTTTCAAATCCTAGCCGAGTCAAACCAATAACCTAAAGGTTTATGCTTGTCGCTACCTAGCCTGGCACTCAGCATTATTAGGATAGATAGGACGACCAGGACTGAGGAAAACCAATTGCCTATGGGTGAAATATCACCTGCTTAATCAATGAATGTTTTTCTTGAAGATTTATACTGCCTCTAATGGATAAGTCTGAATAGACTTGTTTTCACCATTAGAAAGTTTGTCAATAGAAAGCCCGAGCCTACACTTTTACCGACCCAAGGGATTTTTAACCTCCCACACCACATAGACATGGTATGACAGTAACTGGCCTTTGATGATGCCGTAAGTTATGCACAGCAGTGGTAATCCAAATTGGCAGAGGTGGGGGGGGGCACCGGGAATCGGACCACCAACCTTCAGATTAGGAGTCCGATTTTGAGAAAAGTCAGACACTCTAACCACTCTGCCACAGAGAACACTACATACAAAAATTATATATTTTAAAATGAGAGAAAGAAAGAATGAATGAATGGGTGAAAGAATGAGGAAAGAAGGACAGAATGAATGTAGGAAAGAAAATGAAGGGGACAAAATGAAGGAAAGAAAATGTAGGAAAGAAAATGAAGGAAAGAATGACGGAAACAAGAAATGAAAATAATTAGAAGAAAGGAAAGAAGGAAGGAAAGGAAGAACGAAAGAAAGAAGGAAAGAAAGAGAGAAGTAATGAAAGAAAGAAGGAATGAAAGAAAGAAGGAAAGAAAGAAAGAAGGAAGGAAAGAAAAAAGGAAAGAAATAAAGAAGGACGGAAGGAAAGAAGGAAGGATGGAAAGAAAGAAGGAAGGAAAGAAGGGAATGAAAGAACAAAGGAAAGAAAGAAACAAGGAAGGAAAGAAACAAGGAAAGAAGGAAGGAAAGAAACAAGGAAAGAAGGAAAGAATGAAGGAAGGAAATAAGGAAGGAAGGAAAGAAGGAAGGAAAGAAGGAAGGACGGAAAGTAGGAAGAAAGAATGAAAGAAAGAAGGAAGGAAGGAAAGAAGGAAGGACAGAAAGGAAGGAAAGAAAGAAGAAAGGAAAGAAAGAAGGAAAGAAAGAAAGAAGGAAAGAAAGAAAGAAAGAACGACAGAAAGAAGGAAAGAAAGAAAGAAAGATGGCCCGAAGGAAGAAGGAAGGAACAAAGGAAGAAAGGAAGAACAGCAGAAAGGAAGAAAGGAAGAAAGAAGAAAAGAAGAAATGAATGAATGAATTAATTAATTAAAGAATGAATGATGGAAAGAAGGAATCAATGAATGAAGACAGAAAACAAAGAAGGAAAGAAAGATTTTGTTTGTTTGTTGTTTTACGTCCTAGTAACATATAAGGCCATATCAGGACGGGAGGAAAGAAGGAAAGAAACTAAAGAAAAGAAAGAAAGAAAGAAAGAAAGAAGAAAGAAAGAAAGAAAGAAGGACGGAATGAAGGAAGGAAGGAAGGAAGAAAGAAAGAAAGAAAGAAAGAAAGAAGAAAGAAGGATGGAATGAAGAAAGAAAGAAAGAAGGAAAGAAAGAAGGAAAGAAGGAAAGAAGGAACGAAGGAAAGAAGGAAAGAAGGAAAGAAGGAAAGAAGGAAGGAAGAAAAAGAAAGAAAGTGTTATTTAAAGCTTGCTGAATTACTTTTAGAATATATGCTAATTAGTGCCACCCACCCCCAACTTACCCCCCAACTTACCCCCCCACCCCCTTCCTCCTCCGCATCGTCCCGAGATTTCCCTCATGTGCCGCTAGCCAGTTGCATATATCGATAGCCGGGTTATAACTGAAAGGAAGATCCTCTCTGGTCATAACAACCACATTACGCTCCCACCCCCCCCCCGCCACACCCTCGGCTCCGCAGGCCCTGCCCTCTCAATGTCTTGCTAAGATATGGCCAATACACCATAAAAGCGCCATTTCGGATACAGATTTTGTGCCCATGGCAGTTTCCGTAAGCATGGCGTCTGGGGTGGCTTTATGTGGTGATAAAATGGCGCCGATTCTCGACAGTGAAATCTTCACTTAACGGCTGACTAACATGGTGAGATCAACAAACAACTGCACCCTGTGACATAAAATGTACAGACAGGTTTCACAGAATGAGGTTATCCACTGTTTCTCGCTCCTGTATTTCTCATTCGTTCTTGAGTTTTATTTTGGCTGGGGACACGTCCGCCTCAGTGTGAGCACTGCCGGTGTATACTGATAGTGCGTCACATTTTGGTGAGATGTCCTCACCTATAATTAGTTAGCGATGATGTATTTGGAAATGAGGGTGTGATGGAGTCATTCGGATTCCATACGCAACTCATTTTAAAATTTGTTTGCAGGAAACTGGTTTTTAACCAAAATTCATTTTCAATTTCTAACTTGAAAAAGTAATTTTTCTGTTGATTTTATTTATCATATACTACTTGTGATTAGATGTTCTTTTGGCACACAATGCCCTATTTTACCCGTTTGAACTCATTTTTAACTCAGATATGTTTGACCACTGTATTACTCCCGAATAGCCAATGTTTACTTTTTGTGCTGGGTGGGGGTCGGGGGGGGGGGGATCGGGGGGGTCGTTAAACAAAGAAACAAACAAGTAAAACCAGCATGGGATGGCATTTAGAAGATTAAATTAACGTGTATTACCCTAACCAGTGGGCAATCACAGAAACAAATGTCAGAGAAAGTAGAGTGAGTAATCAACCACTGTGTATACCTTACAGCATCATCAAAGGCTGGTTGCTCTCAGACCATGTATATGTGGTGTGGGAGGTTAAAAATCCCTTGGGTCGGTAGAAGTGTAGGCTTGGGCTTTTTATCTACAAACTGTCTAATGGTGAAAACAAGTCTATTCAGACTTATCCATAATAGGCAGTATAAATCTTCTTTTTTTTTAATGGTCCTGTCACATTACGACGCTTCTCGCCAACGCGCATCGACGTATGTGATTTTTTTTTGGCGGAACGTCGGGATACGTCAGGAAGCATTACGCATGCATTAGGCATGCGTTGGTATTTGTTGATGGACGGCGACAGTCGACAAGGGTCAGCAGCGTGCGTAAGGGGATCACGAAGTTTTGTGATTGCACAAAACTTTTGACGACCGACAACGCGCGACAATGAGCGGGTGCCAATATTATGGCGACGTTAGGACGTCGAGATCGCTGGAATAACATTATACGAACGCTAGGCAGATGCTGCGCAAATGTGAGGGTCGTTCCCACATATTGCGCCAAACTGTTGCTTTGTTGTTTTACATCCTAGCTACATCTAAGGTCATATCAAGATGGTGCGCCAAAACATTTTTGCTTTTTTTCTCATGCGTCGATATACATTACCACAACGTCGGTCGCATGCTACCAACACGTTGCGCTGACGTCAAACTTTTTCCCACCATGCCGAAAAGTTTGATGTGTCTCAACTTTTTTGCGTGTTGGCGGCATGCCGGCGAGAAGCGTCGCAATGTGACAGCACCATAAAGATGGCATTGAAGTGTAAGTTCATTATCTTTTTTAATTATTGAATTCTGACATGAGTTACTTGGTTGTAAATGTAGCTCCTTAAATATTAAACACACATTTTTTTTTCCGCGCATTAGTTGTTTAAGCAGGGGAAATTTCAATCGCGGACGATTGGTCTTCCTCATTCCACTGCTCCTTGCCCTATCCTACTAATGCCGAGCACCTGTAATCTTGCTTCTTGAGAAGCTCTGATTCTACATCCGCATAGGACAGTTGGGTACAATTGGTAAATAACGGAAGTGGCAAAATACCAGAGTGGACTGAATTAACATCGGGGGTGCACTGTACTTGGGCTTTCAGCGGAAACTAGCCGGGAACCGGTACTGTCAATTTACACTGCGCGCGCACCCGCAGGCCCCGCTGTACTAACAATTGGCCGTAATCGAATAATCACCTCGGATCATCCTAACCATTTGTTCGAACATGCGCAGATCATACAAACTTGGGTTGCATAAATGAATGCGCTCGGGGGGGGGGGGGGATAATCTAAAGCTATTTTTTTTAAATAACCAATATAACTACAACAAGATAGGATTTAAAGTATTTTATGATCGCGTAGTTTAGTTATATTTCCATTTCATTAATCTGGATGGTCATTCTTTCTTCTTTTTGTTTAGACATAAATAAAAACATTTCAAAAGCATGTGGGACTTGTACTGGTAGATGTAGGCCAATATGTACCAGGACAAATGTGAAGTCATTGCTCCTGATGCCCCCAGCCAAGACGTGGTGTGGTGCATTGGAGTCAGCTCATTTTGAACATGACCCTTGATTTTTGTTGTTAGGTTCACCTCGGGGTGTTCTATTTGAAATTCTGACGACCGGGATGATCCGAATGATCCGGACGTCATAATCGAACACGCCAAGGTAGCGAATAGTCGAGCTCCACTACTAACCCGCCCTCTAGCGGCAATCGAAGTACTACTGTTGTGGGTAGCACCTCATTGCGCATGCTCCGTGGGGGTGAGAAAGGTATGGATGAGATGGCCAAGCTGGTAGAGCATCCACTTTCCATACGGGAGCTAGTGGGATCAATCTAAAATCAAACTATAAATGTATAAAACAGATGCTTGTGATATCGGCTATCGACATATGCATGTCGATATAAGTTGTCTTGTGCTCGGCATTACTAGGATAGTGCAAGGATTGGCACTCAAGGTCAGGATAATGTGACTGAGTGGGTTGTCGGGTCATGGCTTCGGCGGTATGGTTTATCCCAATGGGGGCAGCACTATAAGGTTGTCATTCAATACACACTGTCACAAATCGGTACCGATCCTTATGTGACCTCAGATGTTGACAGGACGTAAAACCCCAATAAAGTAAATTCATCCACCGCCTGCCACATGTCCATCATCATCCTCATCATCATCATGCTGTCGGTCGCGATGCGACAAAGACTGCTTTCATTACTTGACTGCCACTCTCCATTTAGCTCTCTGCTGTGAGAGTGATGTCCATGAGTCGGTCTTAATGTCTCTGAGCATCAGGTTTCTCCTGATGGTCCAGATGCATACAATCACACCGCAAGGCAATCCGTCTTTGACTTGTGTTGTATTGAACAGTGAGGTTATTTATGTGGCTGTAGAAAAAATGAATTATGCGGATGTGAAATACAAACTCTGCTCGTGGTATATCATTCATATTTGTGGGACTGACATTTCAAGATGGACCACAGCATCTAGGAGAATCTCGCCATGGAATCCGTCCGTTATGTGTATGTATACATGTTTACCTTCATGCAAATATTATATAAGCGGTGAAGGTGAATCTATTGTGTGCCGATTCTGGAAGTTTCTATGGTACAGCTAGAGCGGCTTGGAGCCCTGTTGTTTGTTGGGGCAGGTAAGCAAGGCAGCTGGTCAGCAAGTGCTTCCTGTCCTAACACCGGTTGGTCACTTCTACCGGAATTTGTCCTTATGCATTATAAATTTCGCGAACAACGCATAATTGTGAAAGCATATTTCCATGAAAATCAAATATATCCAGTTTTAATTTCGATGCGTGTAATTGGTGTGTGCGCCTGTACGTGAGCGTGTGCGTGTGCGTGTGCGTGTGTGGGTGTATGTGAGTGCGAGAGTCGATGTTGGTGCAGTGTGCGTGTGGATACAGTAAAACCTCTCTGGGAGACCAGGCTGCCGGCACCATGACCCAATATCCCACACAGTAGCATTATCCTGGCACTGAGCCAACCAGTCATTGTCTTATCCTATTAATCCCGAGCGCCAGGCTAGGCAGTGAAAAGTGTCAATTTTATAATTCATCGGTTTTACTCAGCTGGGATGCGAAGTCCCGACCTTCCGCACGGGAAACCTGCGCCCTACCGATTAGGCGCGTGTGTTCCGAACTTGTATGCTGATGTATACGTGTATGCAAGTATGTGCACTAACATATGTGCATCTGCATGTGCGTGCATGCACATGTTCAAGCATGTGTGCATGCGTGTGTCTAGTTTATATGCGTACGTATTTTCGGAACGCGCGCGAGATTGTGCACACGCGTGTGCGTGACAGTACATATATATGTACTGCACGCGAGCTCGCGTACCCGTGCGTCTGCATCTGCATCTGCATCTGCATCTGCATCTGCGTCTGCATCTGCATCTGCGTCGGCGCCGGCGCCGGCGTCGGTGCCGACGTCGGCATCCGCCCCTGCGTCTGCATTCACATGGGTCTGCATGTGCATGCGTCTGCATGCGCGTGAATCTGCGTCTGCATGCGTGTGCGTCTGGGTGCGCGTGCTCGCGTATCCGTGTACGTCTCCGTGCGCGTGCGCGTGCGCGTGTGTGAGGGTGCTCCATAACCCATTTAACCCGGGCGGGTAAATCAGGACGTGGCGGTTTGAAATGCTCCGTGCGCTTTTCTCCAGTTGCGGGCACGTGATTAAAGCATTAAAGAGCCATGTAACTCACCACCCAAGCCCGCCGCCGCCAGCCCGGGATTTGTGGGGCGCCCCCTGCCGGATTGTACCGCCCTGCCATAAACGAGGGCGCGCCCAACACGCATGCGCGGATAGGGGACGCAAAAAAATACCAAAAAAACCTTCAGGTCTCACTGCAGTCAAAGTGCGGGTTTAAGTAGGATCTAAAAAACTGTCCTATTATTAAATATATAAATGGGGGGGGGGGGGCGATAATGCATGCATTGACTGACATTAAAGCTATATAACTTTCTCAGACCACTAAAACTGATATCAGACCACTAAAACTGATATCAGATTCCGCGAGTTTTAATATTGCACGTGACATTTTGCTATAGCTGATTATTTCGTTGAAATAGATTAAGCATTTCCCATTTTCATTGATCAATAGACCTTTTCCCACAAATAGAATGCTGCAAAGCAAAGACCCTATAATACTAAGACGGCTCACTCCCTATCTCTCCCATGGTAATGTAAATTTGGCAGTGCCACCTTGTGGTGGGTTTGATCAGCCCGGCTGCTGGTTGCTGCTATCTGTAACCTTAGAGTTTGTTAAACCGTTAGAGGGTGGGTTGGTTGTGGAAATCCTGTATTGGTTTAAAAGCTAAAGAAATCATTTAGTGAACATTAGGTGGAATGTAGGTTCCTTCAACCACAGTTTGGTCAATACGCGTCGCAATGTCTCAGGACAGAAACCGGAGAATTGGTAGAGCGCGGGCCTCGCTGGCGGGAGATCGGGAAAACGGTTTTCCCGGTCAAGTCAAACCAAACCAATGACTTATCAAATTGATACTTGTTGCTTCCTAGCCAGGCGCTCTTCATTAATAAGAAAGGGCAAGGACTGGTTAGCTCAGTGTCAGGATAATTTGACAGTGGGATATCGGGTCATGGTGCTGCCGGCCATATATCCCAATCAGCAGCACTATAAAGTCACCATGAGCGCATACTGTCACAAGTCAGTACCCATCCTAATATGACCTGAGATTTTGCCAGGATGTAAAACTCCAACAACCAATTAACAACTCACAAAGCCCATATCGAGCAATAACTGTTCATTAACAGTCCAGGTGTATGGGTGGTCGCAAGACTTCGTTTTGTTTCTGGAGTTTTATGTCCTGGCAACATCTAAGGTCATATCAGGACGGATACCAACTTATGACAGTGCACACTAACGGTGTATGTACAGGGCTGCCCAACGGGGAGACCAGGTCACCAGCACCAGCACCATCACCTGATATCCCACTCAGTCACATTATCCTGACACTGACCCAACCAGTCCTTGCCCTAAGATGATAATGCCGAATGCCTGGCTAGGAAGTGACACGTATAAATTGTTATGTCATTGGTTTGACTCGACCAGGGTTCGAACCCCACGATATACCAAAACGGGAGACGGACGCTCAACTCGGTTTTCCGGCGATCCAGTTTGGTCCGCTTTGTTTTGGAGTATGGGGGTGGGGGTGGGAGGGTAGGGGTGGGAGGGTGGAGGTGGGAGGGTGGGGGTGCGTCTGAGCTGTAAAGCTAGGATTCCTTACACGCGGTATGCGGCATGCGGCATGCGGCATGCGGCGTGCTTACGGGATGGGTCCTTTCACCCACACCCACACCCACATCCACACACAGTGTCAGGTTTCCTCACCACTGTTCTCTATGGCAAACGCAGCAGCATTCGCATTCGCATGCCGCATCGATCGCTACATGGACCGATTCAGTATTCGCATGCCGCATGCTGCATACCGCATACCGCGTGTAAGGAATCACCCCCATTGATTTAGATGCTTTTCGATTTTTTGCCGCATTCGCATTCGCATACCGCATACTGCGTGTAAGGAATGCACGCTTAATTCCAGGTGTGCATTGACACCCCCGTAATGATGCTCGTAATGTCCAACTGCTGGTGCGCGTGTGATTAATTAGGTGCAGCTTTAAAAACGCACACCCACGACCACAATTCCACAGTTCTGCTATAATTAGATTATTTGAGCATCAAGAAAGTAATTAATCCAATCAAATGTGCTATACCTCTAGACAAAAAAGCCCAACAATTAATAGGGGTCCGATAGTGTTATTTTCTTCAGTGAAATGCCAATATATTGTGGGAGGGGGGGGGCCCATGCATTGGGCCGGGGATGATTTAAAAAAAAATCGAAATGGGCAATTCAACTCTTGCTTCTCAAATAGAATGGTATCGGTTTGGCAAATGTCGCTTGTGTGTGTTGCAAATTTCCTCCAATCACCCCTGAGACGCGCATGCGCGCACACACGCCATCCACACACACATACACACCCTCCACACACACACGGCTAGGAGCCATATCTCCACCCTATAGCTACTCTCTATGCGTATATATAGTGCCCCTATAGAATGGGGTGAGAATGACACTCGTCCCGCTGCCATATCCCGATCCATAGAGCTCCGACGGGTCGTGGTGTGGTGGAGGCGGGGGCGGGGGATGGGTGGTGGAGAGGTGGTGGTGATGGTTGGAGTGGAGGGGGGGGGGGGGGTTCAGGGGTGAGAGTTATACCACTGAAAGCCCACTTTGCCGAGCAGCGAGATTGAAAGGCGTTGTTTATGTGGTGCGCGCCCTGATTGATACCCGATGCATTACGCGAAATGAACACGGCCAAGTGCTAACGGTGCCGCGGGTGGAGGGGGGGCATTGGCGGCTCGGGGGGGGGGGGAGGGGGGGGGGAAGGGGGAGGCCGGGGGGGGGGGTTATGGAGGCCGGCGGGGGGGGAGGGACGGGCAGGGAGGACCGGAGGCCCGGGGTGGGGGTGGGGGGAGCGGAGGACGGCACGGAAATTAGCGGAGGACGGGCACGGGGAATTAGCGGGGGTTGGGCCGGAGGGGGCGGTGGGGAAGGGGCAGGCCGGGCCGCGGGGAGGAGGCCGGGCCGGGGTGAGCGGAGGCGGGCCTGGGGGAGCGGAGGCCGGGCCGGGATGAGCGGAGGCAGGGCCGGGATGAGCGGAGGCACGGCGGGTGGAAGGGCCGGGGGCCGGGGAAAGGGAGACGGGGCGGGGGTAAGGTGAAGGCCGGGGGAAAGGGGAGCCGGGGGAAGGAGGCCGGGGGTAGGGGAGCCGGTGAAAGGGCGGCCGGCGGTAGGGGAGCCGGGGCGGGGGGGGGGGGGGGGGGGGGGGGGCGGGAGAGGCGGGAGGGAGGCGGTAGGGGCGGGACGGGCTTTGAATCGGGAGGCGGTGTTATAGGGGCTGATCCATTCAGGGGGGCTGGAGAGGGCAAACACGGCCCGGACCCGGCCCATGGATCAGACCGTCAGGGAGCAAGAGGGTAAATCGTTACCATGACAAACGGCACCTAGCGGCCTCCCCCACCCTCCACCCCGCCAAGCCCCCCCCCCCCTCCTTTACCTCCGGGCGCCTCCGTCACACTCCCTCCCACACCCCGCCCGGCTCCACCCCACCCCGCCCACAGAACACTCAGGTCGACCGCTGTGGTTGGCTGGTTGGTTGGTTGTTGAAGTTTTACATCCTGGTAACATCTAAGGTCATATCAGGATGGGTACCGACTTGTGACAGTGTACACTTGCGGTGACTTTATGGTGTTGTTTGTTCTTTGTTTGTTTGTTGTTGTTTTACGTCCTAGCAACATCTAAGGTCATATCAGGACGGGCTTTATGGTGCTGCCACACTGGGAGACCAGGCCGCCAACACCATGACCTGATATCCCTCTTAGTCACAGTATCCTGACATTGAGCTATGAGCTAGCCAGTCCTTGCCCTATAGGGATGGCAGTGAATGGAGGGTACTGGCACAGTGGTAGATAAAGGATTCACCCCGTACTTGCAGTACAGGGGTGAACACACACCCTATGTAAAGCGGGCGAAAACTGCTTTGGTATGGAACAGGAAGTAGAAACTCTGG
This sequence comes from Branchipolynoe longqiensis, assembly GCA_030323885.1. Classification (NCBI taxonomy): domain Eukaryota; kingdom Metazoa; phylum Annelida; class Polychaeta; order Phyllodocida; family Polynoidae; genus Branchipolynoe; species Branchipolynoe longqiensis. The sequence goes on along the minus strand of JASIRB010001145.1, from coordinate 17,984 downwards.
CTCCAGTATCAAATGGCTACCCATATCGGCACAGAGTTTGTGAAATGGGAGAGAATGCAAAAAGACAAGATTGCGGTGATAAAACACCATCGGTTTTATTTTTTTAATTCCTTAAACTACATGTTTTATTATATATTTCAAATCAAATGTAGTGGGTGAATATGAAGATTTATGTGAAGAATATATTTTGCTTTTTAAATTAAGAATTTAGCAACTCAATAAATTTCCCCGCCATGTCGAAATTCTTCGCACGTTTTTCTAATATGTTGGTTTTCACTGCCTGTACTGGATGTACAGTGGTGAATCCTTTATCTAGCACCGTGGTAACCATGGCGGTTACCAATGGCTACCTTTGTTACTCTCACCTAATAATGCGTGCTTGCCAAAGTTAATCATACTTGTTTGCATTTCAAATATCTCACAAGTTATCCATTTAAAATACAAAATTACGTCAAAGTAAAGTGCGCACTCGTCCAACGAGAGCGCAAATTGCTTCCGCATGTGCACGCGACGGTTCGCGGGGGTAAAGCGTTGCTTAGCGACTAGCTAAGCAACGGAAAGAGGTCGGGCGTTCGGGGCCTGACCCGGCAGACGTGTTTATTCGCGCTCTGTCATTTTCAGCCGATATTCGGTCTTTTTCTTATCTAAATTCTAAAACCAAGGTAATCAAATCACACGGGAGGAAAAAGGGAGTTAGTAGCGCCTTAAATAGGTATGCATATTTCGTTGGTATCCTTGTTAGTTATGGTAAGAATAAAGTCGTGAGCTCTCGTGAAGGTGGACTGAGACGTTCCTTGCATTCTTTACTATCCTCCAGTATTATTGTGGATTAACCGCTATAGAAAACCTGATATTCGATTGCTTTGTATGTAATTAAGGGCCTTAAGCCTAAGTAGGCCTTATGCAGTTACTTACTCCATCTGTGGGAATATAATGACAGACTATAACAGAATTTAACGTAGTGTTACTTCAAGGCGGAAATTAACGACAGTAACTTAGAACTGATTATCAGTGACAGCGGCGGCATCCCTAGCCGTACGCGTACTTCTAGAATTATTCAGTAACACAATTAATATACCGAAATGCGAAGGGGACAGCCAGCTAGTTGAAATAACCTAACTTATAGAAGTAGGGAAACTTTAGGCCTATAGGCGCGCTCGTCGGCGAATTGCGTATGGAGATGAAACTCTGGCTGGCCGCCTTTCGCGCGGGGCGGACACCGACGGCGATGGACTACCTGCAGACGGGAGGAGGAGCCGCAGCAGCCCGCGGCAGGCTCAGGAATTTCACATGGAAATTATTACATAACATTAACACGTTAGGCTCGCCTTAGGCGGGGGCAGACTAGCCGAACGGTTAAACTGGTGCCGTGACCAGGATTAGTAAGGAGTGTAATACCTTTTAGTTCACTTTCGATACGCGAATCTAATAAAAAAAAAAAAACGGAGTGTTGTCAGAAGTGACAGCGCGTACGCATTGTGACAGCGACACGCGGTCACTGTCTTCATGTTCCATGACGTGATATTGATAGTTTACGGCGTACCGGGGCAGCATCATTGTGAATGGTGACTTGACCCATGTGGTATACTTGTTATATTTTGCGGCTAGCCTTAATTAATTAGTAGTTTAAATAACCAGCGAGGGGCGAGCCTTGAATCCGCGGTTAAAACATCGGCGCAAATCGTGGCCTGAGGAGCGTTAGATGCACATAATGGCGTACCCTTGTGTCGCTCCGACTGGAGGAGGCGTACAGGACGTGGACTAGCTATCCCGATATTAGGCTATACGTGCATTATATTTGGTTAGAGTTTTAAATTAAAATTGCTGCTGCGGTTCTCCGACATTAAATGCCGGCCTATTTTTAGTGAATCTTCGCAGTTTGCTTGCGCTAGCCGCATGTTTTTCTTAGGTCCATCGTTACCTAGCGACATCGCGCGTCGCTGGCACAGGAGACGACGTCAGAAAGCGTTATTGGAACATTAGGGCAGTGTCTCAACGTCTGCCAGACTGTTTGGTCGGTTTTCGTTACGTGCTAGCTTTTTCACTCTTTTTCCTGTATTTACGTCTACAAACTCTTTCATTAACCTTTATTTCTTAAATCTCCTTCTTATTCGGCATCTTTCTTTTTGTTCAAATTTTCATTAGGATCTTCCAAATTTCGTGTATTTCTATAATTAACCGTTGGTGATAGCGAGAAAATAACTGAAATCAAGGAATTGTTCTATCTGGGCATAGAGCGATTAATTTATTGCAGTTGCTCAATTTTATTCATTATCCTTTTATTCGTACAAAATTCGGAGCATTTTTCATAAATTTTAGTAGATTGTTTAGGGTTTTTTTTATATACCAGCGAAATTTGAATTTCTTTTAGTTTGGTAGTTGCACGAGCCAGTCGCCTAGGCGAGCTGGCTAGGCGGAAGGAACCTGGTGAGGCCCCTATTTCCGCCCGCCGCGGTTGCTTGCGTTCTGCAGCACCTGCGGGGGGAGAAAAGGGCGACGGGGAGGCGCAATCTTTGGATGGCGTCTCCATAACGGATTCGGACAGTGTTCGAAGTCTCGGGGTATCCCCCCTTACTGTCATGGCGGACCCAGTCCGACCTGCCGGGGTTTCGCCCCTAACTGTAACGGCTAATCCAGGAACTCCTGGAAAAGCTGTGGTTGATACACAATTTGCGCCCGCGCAAAATCCAGAAGCCGCCAAAAGCGCGCAAATGTACCTACAGGTCACTCGTGAGGAAGGCAGCCTCTTCTCTTTCCTTCCGAAAGAGAGGACGGGTGCTACTCCGACCCTGTCTCTTCCGCCCCCAGTCATGGACTTGTCGTACATGATACCTGCCGCGCAACATTCCGTGCAACGGGAGCAACTAAATGCGTTACAAAAGCGCGAGAGGGAAATCCTCACGCGCGAAAATGAGCGGAATGCCCAATGGCAACAATTTGCTGGGGGCGATATAAATGCGCACCACAACCCCGGGGTTTCTGATGGAGTGTTAAAAGCAATCCAACGGCAAGCAAAGCTTGGCCCTCCTAGCAGCGCCAATGTAAATGCGTCTAACGCGGCAGGCTGTGCACCCACAGCTCCCTCCCTTCCAGCTGGGCAAAATGCGCCCGTCGACGGCTGCGCGCAAAACGCGAGCGCCGACTCTTTTGCTGCATACCGGTACACCGGTGCAGAACGGGAACTCATAAAGACGAACCCAGCCATTCGCCGGGCGGTAATGGAGGCATCCACTATCACCCCTGGCATCGGTGCCTCGGCGGTATACCGATCTCTGTATTTGCGCGACCGAAATATCAGCGTGCAAGAGCAGTACCAGCCCGCAAGGGTGAGGGCTGTCGAAGTTCCCCCGTTTGACGGGATAAACCAAGACTGGGAGACTTGGTGGGAAAAGTTCAGTAAGGCGATGTCCGTGAACCGGTGGAATGAGACCACTGCGCTTACGCGCCTGATCCACTTGTTACAAGATGGTCCAGGTCAGTTGGCTGTGGATAGGTGGGAGCACGATAATTGCGCCACCTTAGATGAATTGGTGGAAGCGTTGGCTTGGCAATTCCAGGGAATGGATCCCTTATCGAAATGGGAACTCTTTGAGAAGAGATTCCAACGTCCGTCAGACTCGGCAAATTCCGTCTACTACGGGATGATGCTAGAGTCTGAGGCCAGGAAAGCTGGACAAGGATGTGGAATGTCGCGCTATTTAATCGCGCGCAAAACAGTGGCAGTGTTCATTCATGGTTTGCGCGACCGGGAGGAACGCGACATGATTTTAAAGCAATGGTCCCCGGGTAGACACACCATGGAGGATATTTATCAAATGTTAAGGGATCACGCGGCAAAAGCGCGTATGACCCCACGTAACTGCACGGTGGCGGAAATTACTTCCGCCATGGCAGACTTGCCGTACGACAATCCATATGATACAGTGGATACAGGAATTTGCGCCTATAACGGGCACCCTTCACAGAATACCCAACAGGGTAACGCTAACAAGCGTGAATGGCCAAATAGGCGTCCACACTTTAACCCTGATTTGCAGGGGAGATCGCAAAGGGCGTTTCAAACGAACCGCCCGAATCGCTCTCGGAATTCCGGGAGGATTGAATGTTTTAGATGCCGGGACTTTGGTCACATGGCGTATGAGTGTCCTTTGTCACAGCCTCGTTCCTTAGAGCAGGCTATGGTGGATGGAGTCCGTAACGGGTGCGATAATTCGCGCCATGTACCAGAACTATTGGCCCGGCTACAGGCAGCCAGCGGCAAAAATAGTGCGCGCGATAATACGCGAATCGCGCGCCCTGTTACTAACAACGTGCATGGGAGCAAGCAAATTGCGCCCACAGGCAAGCAATTCGCGCCTAACCATAGCGCTGTTGCTGCCGTACACCATGAATCGGGATCTCCCGAGTTCTTAGCCGATACTGATTTTTTAAATTAGTACCAGCTGCAACGCCGGAAGTGGTGTCAGCTATTATTGTACGGGGAAATCTTCCCAGCGCATCTGTTGAGAGTTGTGCTAAACCCCTTGCGCACAATCTCCCATCAGATTCGTGCAATGTGCACAGTGTGTCTACACCGTCTACATGTACAATCGGCGTCCGCCAGGTTTTCGTGGCTGGAATGCGATCAATGTGCGCGCAAAATGCGCGCAGCCCTGAGTCTGATCCGTGTATGGACTATATTTTAGAGAGAACTGGACTAAACCTACACAACGTGGAGGAAAGAGACCAGTTCGCCATGAACATTTTCCCACTGAATGGGAAAAGATGGTATGTCCCCATCAACATTAGAGAATCCAATGGATTCTTCCTTATTGATACTGGGGCGGCCATGTCCGTGATAGGAAAAGGATTCTTTGATAATCTCAACCTGAATACGCGTAACTTGGTCTCCGACGTGAGGCCTTTAAGTGTAACGGGACTAGTAATCCCACAATTTGGTTGTACAGATATCCCGCTGGGTATCGCCAATCAGATATTTTACTCATCTGTATTGATAGTGGACATACCAGAGGATGGTATTCTGGGGAGCGATTGGATGTCGTTTTATGAAGCCAGTCTCTCGCCACATAATGGGCTGCTGGAAATTCTGCAACCTTATAACTTGGTCACACACTGTCAGCTACGAACAGACTGCGGTCTTGCGTGCCTGGCAGAAGATGTTACATTAAATGCGCACCAAACGGCGGCGGCATTAATTTCAACCAGACATATAGAAGGGAAGGGTCAGTGCTTAATTGAACCCGACCCTGAAGTACTCAGTTGTATGGGAGTCACAGCGGCTCCCTCGTTAATTTGTGGCGCAGACGGTGCTGTGTTACCGCTGTGTAACACTACAGACGATTGTGTCCATTTGCGGCGGGGCCAGGTCATTGGCAACGCCTCTGAGGCCAGATCACATGGTTCCATCAATAGTCCTACGGCCGCCATGGTGTTCGACTTACTCAAAAGAGAACGCGGCGTGGAGGGATTTGGAGGATCCCCAGAACCGGTTTTTCCTGTTGACAGAACGCAATTTGCGGGCCTGCCGCAAATTCCTGACTTCATACTATCCAGGGCGGAGGCCACGCATTTGGAGCACGCGGAAGATAAAAAGAGAATCGCAGAATTCCTCTTCGAATTTTGCGATATATTCGCGAAACCGGATGCTAAACTGGGGTGGACCGATGTCGTACAACACCATATCGATGTCGGTGACAACGCCCCCTTTAGGATACCATACCGTAGGTTAATGGACTCCAAGAAACAAGCCCTGGAGGACGAGGTTGCCAAAATGTTGGCGGCAGGGATCATTACGGATAGTACAAGTCCTTATAGTTCGCCCGTCCACCTTGTTACCAAAAAGGATGGAACGTGGCGATTTTGTATAGATTATCGCAAGTTAAATGCTATGACGCGGAAAAATGCGTACCCGTTACCGCGGATAGACGAGAGCTTGGATAGTCTGGGAGGAAATAAGTGGTTCTGCACTTTGGATCTCCAATCTGGATACCATCAGGTCGCGATGCAACACGATGATCGGGAGAAAACTGCTTTCACAACTCATATAGGTCTATATGAGTGGAAGGTAATGCCCTTTGGTCTATGTAATGCTCCCGCCACCTTTGAGAAAATGATGGCGGAAATGTTAAACGGTCTACTGTTTACTCACTGTTTGGTATACTTAGACGACATTATAATATTCGGTGACACCGTTTCCACATGTCGTTCGCATTTACGAGAAGTTTTTCTAAGACTTCGCAAATTTAAATAAAAACTTAAACCGTCCAAATGTCATCTATTCCGTAAGGAAACTGAATATTTGGGTAGAATTGTGTCTAGTGAGGGTATAAAAGCTGATCCTAAAAAGATTGAGGCTATAACCAATTGGCCAGCGCCTAAGTCTCCTAAAGAGACAAAAAGTTTGCTCGGTTTTGCTTCTTATTATCGAGATTTCATTCCCCATTTTGCCGATGTAGTCGCTTCCATACAGGATGTGGCTAATGTCGGCACGCAAATATTTGCGTGGGGTATATCACAGGAAAATGCGTTCATTAACCAGAAACGGCTTTTCGCCGATACACCAGTACTAGGGTACCCACGGCCTAGTGGACAATTTATCTTGGACACTGACGCTAGCGCATTTGCCATAGCAGGCGCATTAAGTCAGGTGCAAGACGAGGTTGAAGTACCCATTACCTTTGCCAGCAATAGGCTCAATGCCTGTCAACGGCGTTATTGTACGACAAAAATGGAGTTAATGGCGATAGTCGTATACACTAAAAAATGGCGTCATTATTTTTGGGATTCTGAATTCCAGATCCGTACTGACCATCATTCATTAAAATGGTTACTAAATTTTAAAGAGGCTGAGGGTATGATAGGACGTTGGTTGGCGTGGTTGTCTGAATTTGGCCTCACCAACACGCAAATTACTTATCGACCCGGCTCTCAACATATTAACGCTGACGCGCTTAGTCGCATTCTTGTACGTCGTTGTGGCATACCGGAATGTGACGATTGTGGGGCTCATACAGCGGTGGTTGCGTCCTTACTCCTGACTCCTGATGAGGAAAATAGCTTCCATTTCTGGACGCAAAATGAATTGCGTCAGGCTCAGGAAGCAGATGTGACATGCTCCACCGTTATTTCTTTGCTAAATGCGCACACGGTGAGACCTCCTAAGGATCTCGTAAGAGCGGAGAATACAGAAACTATTAAATTGTTAAACCAATGGAAACAGTTAACTGTAGTGAATGGGGTGTTATGCAGGAATGCGCTCGACCCCCAGTCTCTCATAACTCATCAACAACTCGTTATACCTTTCCTCTTACGAGAGGACATATTAATATTCTGCCACAGCCATCCCACCGCTGCGCATTTTGGAAGGGAGAGAACCCTAGACAAAATACGCACGCGATATTACTGGCCAGGCATGAATTCGCGTGTGCGCGATTGGGTTAAATCCTGCCCGAGATGCGCACTCATTAAACCAGGGCTGGGAATGGCTAACATGCCGTTACAGCAACAAATGACAGGCCAACGTTGGGGGCGCCTGTCCTGTGACTTCGTCTCAGGATTTAAGCGCACTAACCGGGATAATTTGGTGATGTTGGTAGTACAGGACCACTTTACAAAATATGTACAAGTCTACCCATTACGTAACCAAACGGCGGCAGTGGCCGCGCAAGCATGGGTGGATAATTGGATACTGATTTTCGGGGCTCCCCTTATATTACACTCAGATCAGGGCAGGGAGTTCGAGTCGGAATTATTCCAGACTATGCTCAAACTGATAGGCTGCTATAAAACCCGCACGAACCCTTACTGTCCCAGATCCAATGGCTTAGTAGAACGATTTAATCGAACGTTAATTTCTGCTCTGGCCTGCATGGTCAATGAAGATCAGAGCGATTGGGATTTACATGCTAAGTACGTTGCACACGCATATAATTGCACAATACACGCCGCTACCGGGGTTACTCCCAATACGTGGGTGTTTGGGGAAGAATTGCGCCTACCATGTGATTTGCAATTCGGAGTGTTAGACAAACATTCAGACGACGCTTGCACACCGGCTTTCGTCCGATGGTTGGAATGTTGTTTCCACAATGCGTATGGCAGGGTGCGTAATAGCACAGAAAAAAGTATTCAAAGAAATAAAAATTCTTATGGGAATGCTGACTTCCCACGGTTTGCAGTGGGTGACTTGGTGTTAAGATACCATGCTCCCACGGCACACATTAAACTCGCACCAAACTGGGACGGGCCTTGGCAGATTACTGAGGTCATATCTGATACGACGGTTATAATTAAGACGGCGTTATCAGCCGCTCGGAAATCAAATACAGGGCGTTTGAAATTGTACACCGGGCGGATTCCGTCAGATAGCCAAGACGGCGATAAATTAATTAACGCCGAGTCGGCGCGGAAACCCGATACGGCGCAATCTCAGGAGAAGACACAGCTGTTGGTTCCCACCACCCGCGGTGAAACAAGCGCCGGGTCGAGCGACCGTTAACATTTATTAGTCATAAGTCGGGGTGAGAGGCGATCAAATTACAAAGGACATCGGTTTATGTTATATTTTATATACCGGTCTATGCCATAATTATGAAGGAGGGTAAGAAAATCGCCGCCCTCCCGTGACTTTTACTTACGATACATCTTTAAGTTATACGACCCCTTTTATAAGGCTCATTAACTTACTTGGGAGACAATTCCGTACTACTGGGGGACGGGGGAAGCAAAATTAGATATTGCATATCATCAGCCCCCATGAAACTCCAACAGTAAAATGCGTACATTGATAAGGATTTAGCCTACCTATCGACGGGGCAACTATGGTATAGCCCAACATAAAAATGCGTACACATACACCATAAGAACACCAACAGTAAAATGAGTACATCTATTAGAATTACCGAATATATACATCCAACCTTAAAAAGAACTGTACATACACAACATAACAACGACAATAAATGGTAATGTATAAAATTTATTTAATATTAAAAAAAAAAGAAAATATATATATTTATTTAAAGTTAAAAACAAATTTTTTTTAATTAAATTAATTACACGGTTTCCTGGTGGGCGGCCCGCACGCAAGAGGCGATGCAGCGGGCCCACCTCTTCTTGGTGGCGCCCGTCGCGTGCACGCCGTCCACCAGCCTGTCGAAATGGGTAGCCCCCCGTGAGGTGATGGTGGCGGCGAGATCAGGGGTTGGCTGGCCGGCCTCGGCATTTAGCCGCCTGAGAATGTCATTGTACAAGACCAACGCACCGTCGATGGTCTCCTGCGGAGAATAAAATATCATCATATAACTAAATTGCAGAGAATACATAAGTAATACCATCAGCATTATCGTGCTAGATAAACTATTGCGTATCAGGGTTTCCTTTCACATCAGGATTCAACACGGCAATCTAAGATGATTAGCTTGGTTAAAGTCGTACTTAAAAAGGGTTCCCTTTCCATCACGATAAACTACAGCCTCACCTGATCCGCGTGAGGGCGGGGATGCGCCCGATGGTACGACGCGTACTGGGTCGCCGTCCACCTTCGCCGTGCCGGGTGGTTGGCGTCGGCCAGGTTGACCGAGGGGATGGTCGCCACACCAACCCTTCCCGTGTAGACGGTCCGGAGGAGGACGAGCGATTCCTCCCTCCGGACCCCCAGTCCACCGAGGATCTCCATCGCGAACGGCGACCGCGCCGTTGTCGTTCGGGTACGCCGGTCCCGGGACGTGACGTCGCAGATCCCGGCGGCCAGGACCACATAGTCAGGTCGAAATTCCCTGAAAGGAAATATGACCCTTAGATTTGCGCGCTACAACAGTTTTTCTTACAAATGTAATAATAAAAAAAAAAAAAAAATACAGTTGAGGAAATTGCGTGCGGGGGAGACCTCTAATATAAGCATTGCGCCCCCATCCCTGAATGAAAATGTAAACAGCGACTTGTTTAAAATTTCACGTACCGTATCCCCGCCACCGACAGTCGCATGGCATCCATATAACCCTTTCCAGGGTGCGTAAAAACGCGAAACTCGTGCTCCTCCACGAGCCGGTCGAGGTGATGCTGCAATCCCGACCCCCGGGAGTCGCAGATTACGGCGACGCGCATTTTTCTTTCTTGGTGGTTAGAGAGATTGCTTACTACGTGTCGTCGTTGCAATGGCAGCAGTTAAACTGTGCCCAAGCCAACGCGCCCGTGCACCCAGTCTCTGCAATAGTCAGCTGGTACCAGTGCCGCGGTACATTATAACCCTTACGTTTATTATATTGTATTTATTTCCAGGGGGGAATGAGTATCCAGCATTTAGCTGATTGAGGAAGACGGGAGAAAATAAATACTGGAAGCCATTTCTGTCAGTTCAGGAAATTTTATTGTAAAATCCAGCACGCTATTTGCGCACGGCGCATTGGTATATAGTGATGGGGACATACCCGTGTTGCGCAAAGTTCAGGGTGGCGTATAAATCCCCCAGAACTGTCTCAGGGGACTATATGAGTGGGACGTCATGGTACGGTGTTTACTATGACGAACATTCCAAAATATAAATTTAACTAGCAGGCATTTGCGTGATAAAATAAATAAATAAACGGAGTATTGCATTACATACACTATACGTGTACTATCTTAGTACGAAAATAATCGCTCCACTAGCGATAGAGGTGATACGGGAATGTAAACAAGCCGGCGTAAACAGCGGGTGATAAAAACAACCCGTAAATAAAAAGATATTATCTACGTATCAACATTATATCTTAACAGATTAAAATAGATATACGGTTGATATGTACTCAAGGTAATCTGGGTTTCAGCTCCCCAACACCCTTATTCGTACTATGATCAACCGGATTAATTCTACACAAAACTGACCCCGTGTTGGTGACATTACGAACGGGTCGAGTTGTTGACACCCATTCGGCTACGTAAAAATTATATAAATAAACCCTTATCGTATTACATTGGTCGAAAAAGAAAATAAAATTTAAAAAAAATAGTTCGTAAAATGCGCTGACTAACGATTAGATCCCCTAATCGCCCATTTTATAAATTGTAAACAAGGTATTAGGGCAAATGTCAGCACAATACACGACTTTGGTAGATCGAATGCATTCGTTCTAAGGTGGGTGAGCCTGGTGCAGGCGGCCCCGTTGCCATGGAAAACCAAGGCCCTCCGTGACCTAATTTGCGCGCGAACCGGGTCAACTCGGGTTTCCCGCCTAAACGCGAGCCGGCCATTGGTTGACGGCTAACAGGAACGCGCTGCCGCGCACTTGCGGCTAGCAAGGCCGTACAGAACTTCAGTCTTCACTCAGCTTACACTGGGTGCAGACTCCACAAAAGCTTCTTGCGAACTCGTCGGTTTTTTGCCGGTCTATTTATCCAATAGGCCGGGTACTCTCCTGGTAGGTAGCTACCTAGTGAGGGGGATCACGAGCAAGCGTTTTGGTTATTGTCTTGTCGGTAAGAAAAAAAAAGGGAGGTACGTAAATAGCCACTGGTCTGGTCAACGGTCGGGGAGCAGGCCTGGTCGCGCAAGCGATCAGGCATGGAATCGGCCACCTCCGCCTTGGGAGGTTCGGGTAAGGGTCCCGACCAAAACCCTCTGACGTGCAACGTGTTGCATAAGGACACCGGTAGGATATCGGTGTTTACAGTTTGCGACTGGAATCTCCTCACACCTGAGGTGAGACTGGCCCAAGGCCTATCATTGGTGATAGGCAATGCTTCCGCGGAAGCTTCCTGTAGTCAGTCTGGGCCCACCTCGTGGGCTGACAGCACGACAACCGCCCCTCACGTCAGCCCCATGGTGACTGAGGAGGAATTTACTTTGGTCACCAACAGGCGCCCGAAGGATCTTGATCAGGAAGATGAGCCTACCCCCTCATCTTCAGGTAAGTCGTCTAATGTTCGACTTTCTAAAGCAGAAGCAGTGAGACGTTCACCACGAAAACGGTCGTCGGAACGTGTAGCTGCGCGAAACCCTTCCGCACGGGAGGCGGAAGGAAAAATTCCTGCCACAACATCAAAAGCTGTGACAAGGGATTACGTGTCAGATGAGGAGGATACACCACCTACTGACCCAACTTTGGACCCACTTTACAGTACGATGGCACTTCGTCTCGACCGCCTGGAGAAGGGTGAGTTACAATGGGATAGCGATATCCCAGTTGCTACTATTCCTGAGAGGTATCCCCACTTAGTGAATTGCGGTTACAATAGCCGCACTCTTGGTTCTGTCCCTATAAGGAAGGCAGCTGAATTGGGTATGTTGCAGGAATCTATACTGCGGGAGAGATATTTCGACCCCCCACGCCCAAACCGTACATTAGCCATGTATATGTTGCCCCCAACACCTACTGGCCGATGCAAATTGCGCCTCCCCCCTGTCCAACGGGAAAATGGGGAGGATTCAGATGTAGAGGACTGGGTAGATGATCATCAATCCGGCCTTCAGCCCTATGTACAGCGTATCCACAGTGTCATCACTGAGGTGCGTGGTCTAGCTAAGTCGCCTTATCGCCCGCAAGATATTGCGCACTTGAAATTTGTTAGGCATACTTTCCGCCCAAAAGACAAGTGTCTATTTTGTAAATACTTCCTGGAACGCCCCAGCGCTATCCCAGAAAACTTGAAACACCCTAACCGCCGCTATAGGCGTTGGGATGTATTGGCTCGTCACATTTGTGAAGAGCATTTGTATACTGTGCCTAGATGGTCGTGCGACGACCACCGTTCCGCAGCGTGCCCGTTCACTAACTCGACGGGTAAACCCTTCTCGACTCACCGAAGGGGTCTCATGTTACGCCATTTAATGTCGTACGGCATTTGCGCCAAGTCGGGTCACAAGCGCCCGCAGTCCACCATAAGGAAATTGGCGCGTGTAGCTAAAGATCCGTCCTTGTCGGATAACTGTAGATATACCTTCATTCCGGATTTTAATGCCGAGCGCGGCCGCCAAATTCTCGCCGAGACTTTGCGGTTACCGATATCTGCGCACACTGTAGCAGTGTGCATATACGGAGGCGTCACCTTAGGCGAAAAAGCTTATTTTTCCGCAGGCAGACGCCGTCTTAAAGAAAAATTGGATAGAGAGGACGGTATCGTTACCGGTCCTACCACGTCCGGGGGCCGCGGCCACAGGTCCCGCCGAGGCCGTCCCCAGCCCCCACAACCCCGCCCCTTTAGAGCGGATAAAGTCGAGACAGGTATTTCGTATGCCTCAGCGGTGGTGGATCCTCCCACAGAGGACCCGCCTCTCGAACGGACCGCGGCGCAAATCGCGCGCGGCGATGAACTGCAACAGTTTGGAGAGAAGGAAAGCGCACGCTTGGCTGCCCTTCGCCCCAAACCTGCGGCGTCTCCTACCACGGTATCGGCGCCCGTCCAATCGACGAAACGCAAGGGCGCCAGACCCCTGGATCCTTCACTGCCCACAGTGGGATCCATTCCCGCCTCGCTCCGTCGCGACTTAAAACGACGAGCTTCTGAGATGGCCACCGCGGCTTCGACCGACGCGCAGCCATCCACTAGTACAGACGCTCCATTCCAGCCGGATTTATCACCGGCTGCAAAGAAGCGCCTTATAGAGCGTTATAATTGCTTACCGCCTTCCGTCCATGAGGTCCTCGCGCGGGACTCCGGCCCGGAGTCAATTGAAACAATGGACTTTTTCATGAATATGGTAAGTTCTATGTCCACTTTCTGGGTAAATCGTCTGGACGCAGTCAAAGTGACTTGCGCGCAGACGATGTGGGAAACTTCTCAAAAGGAGATTGAGAATACTAAAGCAGAGGCGAAAGCCCAAGTCACGGCGGCCGACGATCGTTACCGTTTTATGATGGATCATTATGATCGACAGCTCCACCAATGGGAGGAGATGAACATGAAGTTCAACTTCAGGTTCGGCGTATCCGCCCTGCAGTGGGACGGCTCTTTTGAGACGTTGGATATTTCCGGCGTCCCACAGTCCGTCCTCCGACCGTACTTCACTGGCAGTACGGAAGCCGCACAGGTCTCTGCTTCAGGTGACCATACAGCGAATGTGGCAGAGGAATCTACTTCCTCTGCTGCGCCAGCTGCTCCAGTTAACTGGATCCCGGGGAGCCCCACAGTCAAACCCTTGGGACCCTACGTTGCGCGTACGCAAATTGCGCCCCCCATGGTTTCCCTCAAAGGGAAAACCGACAAGCCGAAGGGGAAATCAGCCGTGGCAAGCCCAAATTTGCTGCCGCCTACCCTGAGTCCACACCCATCTATGAGTGTGGATATTGTACCGTCCCCACCTTTACGTGAGGAAATCGTACCGCTTCCACCCGCGAGGGCGGAAATCGTGCCGCTTCCACCTATCATGGCGGAGGTCGTGGCCCCACCGCCACGTTCACCTCCGAGGGATCCCATTGTATCCCCCGTTAATGTCGAGTCGTCGCTGAGTAGTTTTGCAGAATCCTGCAAAGTTTTTAACGATCAGACCGCACGTGACTGCGCGCATTTGGCGCCGGCTTCCCGTATCACGACGCCGTTGGTAGCACCAGAGCACGACGACCTCGAACAGTTATCACCGTTCACCTTACCGGTAACTCCTGGAGGGCCCACCCCCCTCAGCGAAACTCCGCTGATTTTTACCTCCGACGAGGAGGGAGAGTATTCGGATGCGATCTCCGATATAACAGTATGTTCGGTAAATATGGATACCGACGAAATCCCGGAACCCAGGGCCGGATCACCGCCTGCCTGCGAGCCCCACTCACCTGAGCTCCAGCAAGAGCTCATTGTTGATTAGGGGAAAATAATCCCCAGCGTGAATAGGCTAGGCCTATAATTAATAATGTATTTTATTATAATACATAACAGTAAATATTGAGATCACCTACAATATTCAAACGCGTAATTAAATATGTGTACAGTAAAGAGGCTTAGCCTATAGTCGGCACGTACTCCACTTAAATAAAGTACGTTAACGATAAATATTGCTACTCCTAATACAATATATAAATGCGTACCAGTTATGCATATTGTACTAAGGCTCAGCCTAGAATTTCGCATAATTAACATCAAATAATCAATTTTCAAAATTAGGGCCGAGTTTAAACATATTAACATAATTATTCCATATTCTACATTCTAATAGCTCTGATCCTCTGCTAAACCATAATTTGTGTATTAATATTCTCTCTTTTCCTTTAACTTCCATACGCATAATTTCACAATACTACACTGCCCCGGGAGCCGCGACAACCACCAGGCGTCGTGCGCGGGTTTCGCGGGGGGGAAACCAGGCACATTCCAGGACCACGCCCCCATTCACCAAGGCGCGGCACGCGTTGGACCTGGACGGCGCACCCTCGCGAACCCAGCCATCTTCATCTCACGCTTCAGGGCACCACAATGGGTATCGTTTGGGGCACATATACATTCTGGGATTTCGGTTGGGGCGCAAAGGGTATTATCCATTATGTCATGTTAACACAATTACACTAAACTTTTCACACCCCGCTTATAAATATCCTATAATTAGGCAGCACAGAGGATCAGATTTAACTATTTTATAGTCCCTAAATTATTTAATAATTTTATCCTTCCGTTCCCGTTAGTCATAAATTTTCTCTGAGGGCAGCAGCTGGTAGTAGAAAATTTAATCGTAACGGGCAGTTTATAAATTAACATTAAAATTGGGATCTTTTAAAAATATAACTTAATTAATAATATATCCATACCAAAAGGTAAAATAAAATAATTTAAAAAAATTAAATTAAAAAAAATATATATCTCTAGGCCAGGCGGAAATGAGGGATCATTATTATAAATACCATATTCCAAATTACTTATGTCGAGCAAATCGCTGTAATAACTACGTTCTAAATTACTCGCGAAATTAATTCCTTGGTTCCTTGAATAAAAAGTCAAGTAAAAATTTAACTAAAGAAAAAAAACATCCTGCCTCCGCACAGGAAACGTTCCCCAGGCCGGGAAGAGAAAGAATAATACCCCACTATTTCCAAATTTGCACACGTGCACCCAATTTAACTATTTCATCTGGATTAAAACAAAGCATGTAACACCTGCAGAATACATGCCATAATAATAAAATTATATATATATCCTTGTGCGGCCTGTTTTCGGAAAACACTTAGGTCCACACTAAATGTAAATAACCGATTGTAATATATTGTACATATGTGTAGACTTTGCATATTATCCAAGAAGTAACGGGTAGTACACACCGTCCCCATGGGACGCGAATTGCGCCCAAATTAATACGCATTTCGCGCACGAGGGTACCGTACTGGCGGTGATGCTGGAGTATGGTTCCCCATCACGGGGAAATATTAACAATTAGCATATAACCTTAATAAATTCTCTCTGAGGGCACCAGCTTGTGAGTTGCCATAGTGTAATATAATTTAGCCTTTTTTTATAGTATCTCTTCCAAATTGGCGTAAAAGTTCTCACTATATTCGATAAGGGTTTTAATACGTTTCAAAGTTTCAGAATAAACAAATACCTGTACTGCGGAACATACTCCTGCAATTGAAAATAATATTAGAGGAGATAACATAAATACGGGTAGACTTGTACGTATTTAGGAGAATGGTCCTGAATTCCAAGTTGGAGTGTCACATTTCTTAAAACGCAGTATTTTCATACATATAACGGTAGTGCCTTGTGGCGAATACAAAACGCGTACGGTCATGTGCCGATGCGCATTTCTGGAGACGTCGACATAAACTTAGTTAGAATAGCATATAAAAACACCGTCAACGCATATCGCGCGCACGACGAGCGATTCCTTAAACGCGCGCTTGCGCCGCCGTGATGTCAACCTTGTCGGGCGATTGCCCATAATGCCCTGCATACTTAGTCTGGCTGTCGGATTGTCATTTAGGCCTATGCCATAGCTGAAACATCAATAGCTGGCATGGCTCACCTTGTTTAAAGTAACTGGTATACTTATGTAGAAATCAACCGAGTAGACGCGAATTGCGCACTCGCAGCTGTAGTGCTCGCAGCTAATTGCGCGGCTCAGGAACGCCCCTTAAGTCCTAGGGACTACGGCCTACAGCCTGCTCTCTGCAGAAGGCACGCAGTTTTGCTGTTCATTTATTAAATCTGGTGGTAGTCCAACATTACCGTTGTCATTCGGTAACCCCTTTTCATTCGGGCATATGTCATAGCTGATACATCGATAGCTGGCATCGCTCACTCTAAAAAAAAAAAAAATAACTGTGTAAACCTAGATACGTATTGACCGAGCAGACGCAAATCGCGCGCTCGAAGATACAGTGCCCGCATATGTTTGCGCGGCTCATGAAACGCCCTTTGAGTCCTGAGGACTATGGCCTACAGCCTGCTCTCTGCATAAGGCACGCAGTTTTGCTGATTATTTGTTGGATTAAAACTGGTTGCGAGTGGCAATCCCATTACCTGGTAGGGAGTAAGCGTGGTGCGGTGCCCCAATTGGGAAAATGCGCCGGGAGTATTTAATTCTGCGGAGCCCACATGGGTTTTCTCATCGGGAGTACCACGACTTACGGTGCCCACATTTGACTTTACGGTCGGGAGTACAATCTAAATGTACGGTGCCCAGATAGTAAGATCCGGTCGGGAGTATTTTATATATACGGGGCCCGCCGGTCGCCAGTAATGCGCCCTCCCATCTTCGTCTTGCCAGATGCTACGCTATGTGATAGGCACATACTATTGTTGTAGCGCTATCAACTGTAAATCCACCTATGATTTTGGCCAGAGTTGAGTACGCATTGAGCACGCACATTTTAACGCAGCATATAATCTAAAATGAACAATCTAAATAAGGAAAGAAATACCCCCAAGCACTCAGCATTGTCGGCGGGTTTTGTTCCCTTCAGGAGTAATCTTACAGCCAGGTCTATGTATAGGTAATAACCCATTATATTGCAGGTGCAGCATCGTCTAATCGTATCTGGGCTTCCTCCACTGTAATTTTAATATTAAAACAACCCGCAGCCTTGTAG